>JAXMNL010000713.1:5268-21154 GCA_035128595.1 Eptatretus atami
TGACGGTGATGGGAGAGGTTGAATGTATGTGCGGGTATGGTAGATTGGTGATTGTCTGTAGCGTTATGATTGAGGTGTTTGAATGTTGTTGCTGTTATTGTGAGATGTTGAATGTTGTAGGTTATTGTGAGATGGTTGAATGTTATAGGGTTATGCCGGTGATGATGGTGAGAAGCGTTGATGTTGTTGGGTGAATGGTGAGATTGGTTGAATGTTAGCGGTATGTAGATGTGAGATGGTGAATGTTGTAGCGGTTATGGTGATTGGGTGGTTTGGTAGTGGTTAATGGTGAGTGGTGAATGTTGTAGTGGTTATGGTGAGATGGTTGAAGTTGTTGTAGTGGTTTGGTTGGAGATGGTGAATTTGTATATGGTTGAGATGGTTGAATGTGTTAGTGGTTATGGTGAGATGTGTTGAATTGTTGAGCTGGTGGTATCGGTGAGATGGTTGAATGTTGTAGTGGTTATGGTGAGATGGTTGAATGTATGTGATGGGTTATGGTAAATGTTGAATGTTGGCGATTTGTGAGATGGTTGAATGTTGTGCGGTTATGTGAGATGGTTGAATGTTTTGTTAGCGTGATATGGTGAGATGGTTGAATGTTTGTAGTGGTTATGGTGAGATGGTTGGGAATGTGTTAGCGGATGATGGTAGATGGTTGAAGCGTTGTTGCGGGTTGGGTCGTTGTTGAAGCGTGTGCGTGAATGGTGAGTAAGCGAATTAAGGATGAACGTTTTTATATTGGGCGTTGTGAGATGGTTATTGGAGTGTTTGTAGCATTGTGAGTTCGAGTACGGGAAGATCTGACAGTGATGGTCGATTCAGAATGCACGAAGTTTTGGATATGGTTTTGCGCACATAGTGCATGATGAGCTGTCTCTTGTACTTATGTGGGATGATGGATGGAAGAGAACATCGTGTGATGCAGAAAATAAATAGGAAAATCGATGAAAGAATAGTAGGAATGGGGAATAAGACTGACATGGAAAACCCTCATCACCATTTTGTCCCATAACTACTCCGACATTTGATGGGTAAGGGCTAACTAAGAACGGGATACTCAGAAATAACTGCCTCGGGACCGCGTATATCGTAATGTGTGCACATGCCTCAAGGGAGCGGTTGAAAGTGTTGTTTTCCCCACCCGAAAACCCCCTCCCCGAGTTAAGCTACACTGACCTTTATTTGTTGTGGCCGGGGTCGCGTGCTATAAACAACGACACCAGGGGGATCAGTAGGGTCGTCTCTCACCGAACACTCGCGGAATTTATGTCCGTGACTCTCGGATAAGTCGATCAAAGGTACGGGTCCCTTAGCCTTTAGCGGGAAGTGTCGCCAATATTTCGACGCGTGGGGTGGAGTTAATTTGCCCTATTTTTCAATATTACTGAAGTCCCACGTCTCACAAATTATTTTACACTAAAAAGCAACGGAGGCAAACTGAAAGCGCAATGCAATGCAGGAATTTTTACAGTTATGTAAAGCAACTCTATCTTCAAGTTCTACTCATGACGGGCCTACACGGGGCAGTCACACACACAAAAAGAAAAGAAAGCCAGAGTTCTTACTTTGACCTTCCAGCCGATGAGGAGAGACGAGACTGGCGGGTCAAGAGTCTGGAATGGACCTGGCATACGTCTGAAGAGAAGGGATGGGTAAACTGCTGCTGCGCGCACTTGCATGGTCAGCGGCACTGGTCCCCAGCCACCCTCGGCGGTTCTCGTGGTTTGTGCGGAACCGGTCGGGTGTGTGTGAGCATGGTCGGGTCCAACAAAATCCTCTCTCGTCGAAAAGAAAGCCGATCTGTGGCCGAGAACGACAATACTGTATCACTAAACCACCGTGAACAAACTGATCTGATCAGGCCCCGGTAAACAAAAAGTCTCCTTCGCTTCTATCGGTTGCAGGATCCCGGACCACAGTGTCGACGCTTACGACAACGACCACGACAACACCCCCGAGTTCCTCAAGATATACAATAAATTCCCTAACAGAAAATAGAATCTAAAAGACAAATCAAAGAATACACAAATAACTCTTCGCTCAATTCTCCTCCCAAGCGGGGAGGGGCTACTTTGGCCGAGAATAATCTCGAATCTGTCGTCCCTCAGTTGGCCTACGCCGCACCCACGGGGCGGAGCCGTGGCCCTGTCGGAGGGACCCCATCATTCTCCACTGGCCACGAGGCTCGCGCTCGCGCAGAGGCAAGAATGGTTGCCCTGAAAGGGCCCACCGTACAAATCCTTGCTCTCTGTGGGCCCCGCAGGACTGGAACCGCCAGAGGCCCTGTCTCGGAGCAAGATGCAATGTACCAGAGCAAGCCATACGTGGAGTGGTGACGGAGGCGTGGATGGGACGCGTTTCGGGTAGGCTCGTTCTAGGGATATGTTTCGGTTAGAAATATATTCTGGTTTGTTAGATACGGTTTCATGCCTAACTAAAGACTGTCCACAAAGCCACGTTTCCGAGTTCTCCCACACGCAACAGATATAGTCACAGGGAGCTGGTCCTACGATCCAGACTTACGCGCATAACTAACTTTGGACCTGAATGTTGAGTGACAGGTTTCCAGATTCCCGTACAAATACATCACAGTCTTGAGCTTGGTACACACTTATTATACTACACGAGTTGTCGAGTTGATTTGCAAAGGTTCAGCTATCCATCCACCATTTAAACACTATTTAACGCTCCTGAAATGGTCAAAAGTGCCTCATATGACAGGGTATGCTCGAAAGTTGGTTTTTTAATTATGTTTTTTTAATTTAAGGGTTCAACCTCTCTTAAATTTTAACCAATGAAAGATCTCTTGGAAGTGAGGAAGTGTTCAATCGTTATTGTAGATGTTATACTTTTGAGATATCATGGAAGCAATGTGTCCATTTTAAGTGTGCTAAATCATGTTCTTTTGCCACGTTGCTGCTTCAACGAGAGGCCCATTTTGATATTATAAATTAAGTCTTTGCTTTGTACACAACACTACACGATTTAGTCGAGGTGGGCCTGCATTAGTTTCGCTTCCTCCATCATTTCTACACTATCTTAACAGTCCTTCCTGAAAGTGGTCAAATCACATCAATTTGGACAGGTCGCTTGGAAATGTATTGGTTTTTGAATATTATTTTTTATTTAAAATGCAACCTCGTCTAAATTTTACACAATGAAAGATTTCATTTCCTAGTTCTGATGCAAGTGTTATTCGTTATTTTGTAGCATTTATCTTTTGGACACTTGATATCAATGGAAATGTGTCGCATTTTACGGTGTCTTAAAATCATGTTTTTTGCAACATCCATGCTCAGAGTGCATTTTGACATTATGAATACTTATAGTCTTCTGCTTTTTATCACAATCACAACGACCGCCATACAGTCGAGTTGGCCTGCACGTTTTCAGCTTCCTTACACCATTTTCTAAACACTATTTAAACAGCACTCCTTGGAAAAGTGGTCCGGAACTCAACTCATTGATCAGGTCGCTTGAAATGTATTGGGTTTTAAAAAATTTTTTAGATTAAATGCAACCTTCTTCTTAAATTTTATACACGCATGAAAGAATTCCTCATTTGAGCTGAGGGAAGTGTCATCGATTATTGTAAAGCATTTATAGTTTTGGAGAATATGGAAATGTGTCCATATTTAGTGTATGAAACTGTTTTTGCACATCCATGTCAGGCCAATTTTGAAATTAATATACTCTTATAGTCTTTGTGGCTTGGTACCACATGCACTACACGAGTAGCGAGTGCCGCAACAGTTCAGCTCCTTCCACCCCATTCTAACACTAGTAACAGCTTCTGACAGATGTCAAAATCACTGTGACAAGTCGCTTGCAAATGTTTTTTTTTTTCATTTTAATTATTTATTTAAGTGCAACCTCTCGTTAAATTTTAAGACATGAAGATTTTCCTTCATTTCGAGCTGAGGAGATGTTCATTCATTATCATGTGCTTCTATATACTTTTGAGATTTCAATGGAAAATGTGTCATTTAGTATCTGGAAAATCAGTTTTTTATAGCCACGTGCTATGTGCCTCACGAGGCCATATTGAAATTAAATAACCTACAGTCTTTGATCTTGTACACAATACACTACACGAGTAAGTCGAGGTGGCTGCAATAGTTTCAGTTTCTCCACCATTTCTAACACTATTTTAACAGGCTCCTGAAGTGGGTTCAAAAATCACTCATTTGACAGGCGTCGCTGAATGTATGGTTTTTTTAAATTTCATCTATTTTTTATTTAAATGCAAACCTTCTCTGAAATTTTTAACACATGAAAGGATCTCCTCATTTCTAGACTGAGGAAGTTTCATCTTATTGAGCATTTATACTTTTAGCAGTTGGGAAAAATTCCATTTTACGGTGTCTTGAAAATCATGTTTTTTGCATGTGCATGTCAGAGGGCCATTTTGAAATTAGTAATATTACATCCTTGATCTTTGACCACCAATACACACGAACGAGTAGTGCGAGGTGGCCTGCATAAGTTTCAGCTTCCTACCATTTCTTAATACTATTACACAGCATTCTGAAGTGGGTCAAAATCATCATATACAGGGTCGACTTGTAAGTAGTGTTTTTTTTTTCATTGAATTTTTTTATTTATAAGTGTAACTCTCCTAAATTTTACCAAATTGAAAGACTTTATTGCTAATTTCGAACTGAGCAAGTGTATTCGTTTATTGTAGCATTTATAGTGTTTGGAGACCTTATATTGAAGAATTGTCCATTTGGTGTCTGAATAAATCTGTGTTTTCAAGGTTCTGCTCAAGGAGGCCATTTTGAATTAAAATTACTTACAGTTCTGACTTTTAACAATGACACTAACGACAGTAGTCGAGTTGGCCTGCCAGTAGTTCAGCTACCTCCACCATTCTGAACATACTATTAAGCAAGCACTCCCTGAAAGTGACGTCAAAATAACTCATATGAAACAGGTCGCTTAATGTTATGTTTTTTTTTTCATTTATATGTGTTTGTTTTCATTTAAAGTCACCTTCCTAAATTTTAACAAATTAAAGATTTCCTCATGTCTCGATCTGAGGCAAATGTGTTCATCGTTATTGTAGCAATTTTATCACTTTTGGGAGTATCAGGAGAAATGGTCCATCTTTAGGTGTCTGATAATCTGTGTTATTTTGCACATCCAGGCTTCGAGGCCATTTGAAATTTAATACTTACGTCTTGAGGCTTCTGTACACATACACTACACGAGTTAGTAACGAGTTGCCTGCATAGGTGTCAGTTCCCTACACGCATTTCTAACACTATTTACTGCCTCCTGAAAGTGGTCAAAATCACTCATTGGGACGGTCGCTTGATGTATGGAGTTTTTGAATTAATTTTATTGTAATAAATGCAACCTCTCTAACTTTTAACCACGATGAAGGATCTCATCTGTTCGGAAGCTGACGGAAGTGTTCAGTCGTTATTGTACAGCATTTAACTTTTGAGATATTTTACGGCGTGGAAATTTCGGCAAATGCCACTCCAGAGTCCGATTGTGAGTATTTCTGACAGTCCATTGTGTAGTAGCTACCAAACCCGTATGGTAATAGAGGGAATTAATTGTGATCTTTCGGGCTGCATTTTCCTTTGATTTTTAGGGTTTCTTTCGCTTAGTTTTTCAACCATAGACACACTTCACGTCAACGCCAACAACAAAACAACAACGGTAACCACGCCACCCTCTAACAAGCCAGCCCCCACCCTCACAACCACCGCCACCATCTCACCACGGCTAGCCTACCACCAATCGGACCGCCTATCCTCAGCGTCTACATACGGACGGTTTCAAAACTTTTCTACCGGATTACGTCAAGCAGAATAACGATGATCACCTGCACGGGTGTCGGCGATTTACGGATTAAAACGGCTTTTTTCCTGCCTCGAGAGTGTCGTCGGAAGACCAGGGACTGCTCAGCCGAGTATGAATATCGGCCACCTCAAACTCACCGCATTCGGACATATTTGTAATGAACAATTCTCTAGTTACTAGGTGTGAATATTGCAATCTTGATTACATGGTTTATTTTGAACAGCATAGATGGTAAAAGTGAACAAAATTTTATTATTGATCTCATTCGTACCTTTTGGGGACTTCTGGTACTGATAAAGAATTAGAAAATTTGCACCGTTTGAAGGCCGGTCGAACGGCTTCGCCTCGTCCCCACAGACGCAGGTGGAGGGAACGATGAGAACGCCCCCTTCTCGAGGCCTCGAAGGAAAGTGGAGCAGAACAGGGCCGTGGCCGGCGGCGGTATAAAAGCACGGTGAACAAGTTTTTGAAGAGAGTTTTTCATTCGTGTGCCTATTCGTGCCTGCTTTGGATTCTGCTTTACTTCGGTTTCCGTCTGCTTGCTCTCGTCCTGCTGTCCGTGGCAGTTCGGTGGAGCTCGGGTCTGTTGCTTCAGCGTCTGGCGTCGGTTGAGTACCAGCAACGAGCAGGCGCGAGCACGCCTGGCGAGGGGCCTCGGCCGACCCGCTCGTCGGAAGTCACACCATCACGGACACGTGGAACGGGCGCCAAGGACTCAACACGTCAGGAAGTGCCGACTTCATTTCTTTTGGGTTTTGTGTGAAGTGTGTGTCGGCGCCAAGTCCCGTGAAAGTTAGTATTTTTTTAAGTTGGTCGTTGGTCGCGGTTAATTCGGGTCGTAGCTTCTGCTGTCGTTGTTGCTTTTGTGTGCATTTCTTTTGTTATTATTTTGGGCATTTCTTCTTGTTGTTATGTGGCTATTGTGTCTTCGTTGTAAATTAAATGTGTTCTGTGATTCTTCCCCGTGTCGCTGGCGTCCTTCTTCGTTGGTCTTCCATTCCTTGTTCAGTAAAGGGTATTGTAGTGGGCCGTGGGGGGCCCGATTAATTTATTCTTGAACCGTCACAGGCCGACGATAACCCGCTCGGTATCCGCGTAACGGCCCGGGAAGCGAGCGCTTTAGCGGAATCGTGATCCTCGAAGTCGGCTGTGGCGAGGTACAATCCTCGGCGTAGTGTTCCGCGCGGGTACTAGGTATAGTCATCGACTGTTCGGGCGATTTTCACCCTATTCGCGCGGTAGATGCGGACTGGTTTGGTGGTGAGGCCGGAAGGTCCATCCGCCGTGACTGGATCCGGTTTGTAGCCGGAGCGGTACTGACTGAATTGCCCGTCCGGTGGGCGAGGCATCGGTCGACGTTACGATGTACACATGTGGCCGATTCGCACGCCCGGACGGCAGCGATTGCACTACTAGTGTAGGGGTGTGATTCAAATCACCTCCCGTCTCCAAGCCTAAATCACAGGGGAATCGGTCTAGGTTTAGAGGAGCGTCCCCCGTCTCTAATTTACGAGCGATTAAATTAACCCCTTCGTGATAAGGATGCGTCTCACAGGCTCGGCGGGGTGCCTGGGGTAGAAATGTTATTAGTGAGTTGAGTAGACATTCCATGGTTCCAGGAATGTCGACCGCCGAGCAGGACATGCTTGGTGATGCCAGGAACGTTTCCCCCCCAACGACCCAGGGCCGAATGGGTGCGGCGGCCGGCCGCGCGGTATAACACCTCTCTCCCCTCTCCACCAAATAACCCCGTATCTGGCCGATCGGCCTCAGCTTAAGGGCACCGACATGCGGCTATTCGCCACATGCTGATCAAATGAAACACTAAAATGGAAGATATATGATAACGAATTAACAACAAATGTGGATGGTGAACGGGCACTCAGGATGCGGAAACGATAACACAAACGAATTGAACGCAAATCGGTGACCATGAACGAAAAATGAAGAATGGAATAACGATTTTCGAACGACAAAGATGGATGGAAACGCACTTAAAATGGAACACACAAAAACGAAATGAAAGGAAAGAAATAAAGAAATGCGGGTGATGAACGCAGCAAAAATGGGCCAATGCTTGCAGGGAAGCATGAAGGCATACTCCAAACAGCGGTAGTGCGTAATGGCGACGCCAGTGTGGGAGCGAACGAGCATGGGAGGGGGCTGCAACGGTTGTCGGGCCCGCGGTGAAGGGGTGAGGAAAAATTAATTCGGGAGCACGTGTTGGGCGAGAAGCGTGGACGGGTGCGGAAAAGTAGTGACGGTAACCTAGAGAGGGAACAAAATATAAATTAATTGGGTTACGGGAGACGTGACGAAATGAAATATGAAAATAGTGGTAGTGGTGAGAAAATGCTTCCATTGACTGACGAAGAGAGTTGATAAGCGGGGACGAGTAAACGTGGGGACAGAGAAACTGGAAGGACCTGAAGGACCAAACCAAGGGCAAGATGGGGGAAGAACATTAGAAGCCAAAGCAAAGTTGCTGAAGTGTGCGGAGATGAGAAAGGAATTATTGGAAAGAAGTTTCTGATTACAAGAACGAGCTGAGACTTTTTGACGAGAGGAAAGAACGAGAACGGAGCATGAGGACGTTAAGGAACCACGCTTACAGATCGAACAGCTTGAAAGGCAAAGGCCAATTGGGGAATGAGATTGCAAGAAAGAGTAATGATGGAAGAAGAATGAGACGAAGAAGGGAAATCGATTCAATGAAGGGAAACACGAGATGCAGATGAGAACAAAAAGGTCCTGAATAAGAACAAGATTCGACAGGAGAACGAAGTCAGTCAGTTGAAAAACTAACGAGATTACAGAATGAAGAACAAGACAGACGTGGAATGAAAACTGAGACAGAGTATGAATTTTGGAATGAACGACAAAGGAAAAATAGGTTTGGAACTACGAGGAGAAGTGAAGGACAACGAATGAAGCGAAGGGAACATCAGCGATGATTGGTAAGCGACACAACGAGATTGGGAGGGAGCCGGAGAGACAATGGGATAGAAAACAAAAGAACATGAAGTGAGTAGACCAATTTGACAAGCAAAAGGCGAAGGCTGGAGTGCCGAGTGGGTACGACGCGAATTAAACACAAAGGGAAAATTAACCACATGAAGAAAAACATTGAAACTGCAGAAGGAAAAGGAGAAAAACCAAGGAGGTACTGAACAGCAGCAACTGAAAACACAAAAGGGAGAATTAACCAATTGAAAGGCAAACAACGAAATGTGTAGAAGGAAGGCGTGGAAGAACCAGCGAAGAGTAATTGAGACAAGCAGCAACTGAATTAAAGAAAGAGATAAATCAAGAGTGCAAATATCAGCCGAAACTGGGAGGAAGTTAAGGGCAGATGAGACGGAAACAGAGAAAGGAAATGAGACAGGCAGCAACTGAACACAAAGGAAGGAGCATTACCCAAAATGAATCATACAACGAACTGGAAGGAAGGACAGCGAGAAGAAGCAAGAAGACGGTAATGTGGAGGTGGAACGGATGATACAGGAGGAAATGAGCAATTGAGAGGACAATGAGATGGAAATGAAGGAAGCAGTCGGAGAAACTGTGGGAGAGAAAACAAAACTATACGAGTTTTGAACATTAATGAACTTGAAGGATAGAATGAATTGAATCCAGAGAGATGGATAAACTCCAGAAAGAAACTAGAACTAATAGATGTATAGAGAACCAGGGAGGTAGGGAACAATAGAGAGAGGACTGCATGATAAATCGACGGGGTTAAAAGGAACAGAAACACCACACACACAGACAGTATGTTGAGGATTAATGGGTGAGCTCGCGGATGGGTGGACCACGGTCGGAACAGCTGGATGGCTGCCTCCAAGAACGAGGGGAGAAGTATTGCCCCTTGAGGCGATATCACGACCAGGTGGGTTCGCGTCCGTGCCAGCGCGAGTTGAAGGGCGGAAGCTGTGTGAATAGTTAGAGTGCACGTGTAGCTTTGGGGGGATTATAGAGCCCCGGAACCCTTATTGGGACACGAAATCCCCAGGTTGGTGGTGCAAGGGTTGCGGTGTTGCGGGTGTGCGGAGATGCGTGGCTTTTCCAGCACGAGGTGTGTGAGCGAGACCCCTGGCAAGTGAAAGGTTGGGTGTGAGTGAAGCAGGGTCCGTGTGAGGGAGACCGTGTTGTCGAGGGTCTCTGTATTGAGAGGAATGTCGGCGGATGCGTGGAGCCATCGCAGCCGGCTCCCCACGGTTGTGCATGTGAGTTGGATGTGATTGCAGTTATGTGCGTTCGTGACACGCACTGTTGTCGCGTGGGTGGAACGGAGACGCGGGCGACAGAGGGACAAAGCCGGTAGCGCACGGTAGCTGTTGCGGACCGAGCGCGGTTCGACCCCAGCAGCGATAGCGCGCGTCCTCGTGCTGTGCAACGCGACGAGACCCCACGTGACTCGCTTGCGGAGAGATGCAAGCCCGGTCCGGGAAAATCGCAGCGGTGAGATTTGCGTATCTCCCGACGGAACGGCAGAAGTTGTAGCAGGATTACGAATTTGGACCGGTACGGGTTCTTCCACGCGAGCTTGTGTGTAAGCTTCCAACGGGCAGAGCCATGTGTTCGCTGTGGAGCGCCCTCGGAGTGCGCGAGGCTGTTCTTTTGAGGGCTGCGTTAGCGGATTGGACTCATGACTGCACGTGAGGGTTTGGAATCCCGCAGGGAAGTGGCGTTTCCCGCGGATGTCCGTCCAAGAGGTGACAACCGTGCAGCTGCACTGACGTCTACGGGAAAGAGTGCAAGGCGCAGGCTGTGAGTTGCCGCGTATGCTGCCGCATAATTGGAAAACCAAAATACATTGAGCAAGCCTCCTTCGGACAGTGAACAGGATCCCTGGGAAGGGGTGAGAAGACCCCTACTAGGGCAAGATGGACACTAGTTAGGGGGAAGGTTAGCTAGTCTGACCGACTTCATGGGGCATGGGCGTAAGTCCTCATGGAGTCCCGTTTGGAATGGATTAGGTCTAGACGGGATTGTATTGAGCTTTAGGTATGGAAAATTAATTTTTAGCAGATTTGGAGACAGTGACAACATGTGATGTGTTGTAAGAGGGACGTCGCTTAAGCTACGATAGTGTTATAAGGAACGTGACTTATAGTGTAAGAGGACGTGGGAGCACGAGTGAGTTTAGGGGATGTAGCGTAGAAGAGATGCCGAGATTCACGATGTGTGCATGTTGTGAAGTGTGAGGTGAGTACATGTTGAGGTGGTTGAGGCCAGAGCTGGGTTTTGTGATGGCGATGTGTGGAATGCATGGTGCGATGAGTGATTGGGGGGGAGTGACTCCGCCCAAGGACCCCGGGGGTCGGTGGTAGATGATTAGTGGTTAGTATAATTACAAAATGGAGGTCGTTTGCTGTTGTGGGATGTAGCTCGAACCCGTTTGAGGGTGCAGGAGCCCTGTTGACGGGCTGGGGCGTGGCTTGGACCGGTGAGTATCGCGAGTGCAGACCCGGGCCACCGGGTAGTCGGCCGTAGTAGGCCAAGGGCCCATGTGGGGCCGGGTTAGCGTTAGTGGGCACGGGTCGCGCCCGCTTCTGGTGTGCGGGGGCCCGGAGCGCCGTTGCGGCTGGGGCAGGTCAGTGGGCTTAGGTGGACCCTCGGAAGGGGCCGGGGCGCCAGGCCTTTGCCACGTGTGCGTTTCAGGGGAGTTGCCATGGGGGCCTCCCAGGTTTAGGGAGGCTTGTAGGCTCGGAGCAGTGTAGTGCCGGGGTGCCATGTTGGAGATTCCGGCAGAGGGTCGTGCTGCTCAAGGGATAGCCACGCGTTCCCAGCCACGAAAACGTGCTAAAGTGGCACGGGGTAAATTGAGGGCGAGGCCCGAAATTCGTGTGGACACCAACACAGGTGCGGGAATCTGGGTTTTAGAGACCAATTAGATTAAGAGGGCGCTTGTGAAGCCCCGGGGGTTTAAACGTTTAACGGATAGGGAGATAGGAAGTGTTACCCTCCGCACCATCATCCTCGCTCTCGTGTGTGGCGCTGTGACCCACTTTGTTGTTAGATCGCTGAGACTCTGGGGAGGCCATCTTGAGAGCTTAGTTGGGCTCGCACGGACGCTAGCTCTCTCACTTATTCCCCTTCCGGAAGGGACCGTATGGGTTGGAGTAGGGCAGGTGACAGAATGGTTACCGAACAGGCGATATAAGGGGTTAGGGGAGATTTATAGTGGGGTAGGATGAAAAAAAAAAAAACAAAAAAAAAATTAGTTGGCTAAATTGAGTTTTGACAAATTAAGGGGAGTGGTGATGGCAGTGACAGGCAAAAGCGATAGGGGAGGGGGAGGACGTATGGTAGGTCCGAGGCCCGCCTCTCGAGTGGCCAGCACACCGCACTCCCTCCACCAACCTCACTGCACGGCAAAGGCCGGCCAACTTCCAGCTGTCTCGGCCTTGACCGGCGGATGTCTGCTTTTTGCTGCAAGGCTGTGCGGCGGATCGTTCGACGGCTGTTTTTACTGCAGCCTGTGCCGCCACTTCGCTTGACCGCTGTGTTTGCAGCAACGGCTTTTTGCAGGTGTGTTGCCTGCTCACCCTTTTGCCGATGCAGTGCCCACATCCTGCTTTCAGCCCCTGTTCAATTGCTTTCCCCCCCCTTCGTTCTTCCATGCGCGCCAGGGATCCGCAAGCAACACATTGCAACTGCAGGAACTGTCCTGTTGGCAGCTGCAAACACGGGCTGCAGTGGCGCCGTTGCACCGTTCTCTTTTGACTCTTCTTTTCCCTGCAGAGGTCATTGATCCTGGCCATGGTTTAGTGTTAAATTGGTTTAGGTTTAATTGTATTGTTAATTGAGGTGCCCCGCATGTCTGTTCTAGCGCCGGCAATTTTATTTAAGTCGTCTGTGTGAGTAGTTTGTTTTAGTTAGTTCTCAGCCTCAGTTTATTATTTTGGGACACGAAATACCATGAATGTCGCATCAGGGATCGCTAGGTAAAACGTCTAGGGGAGAACACACATGATGGCACGAGATAATTTGACGCTCGGGACGAGTCTGTAAAAAGGGGAGGGGGTAGGTTGCGGCCTGTGGAATTCGCAAACACCATCCAGGTCCCATAGGTGAGGGTATTTCTGAAGTCCATTGGTAGTTAGCTCAAACCCGTTGTATAGAGGGAATTAATGTGATTCATTCGGGCTGCGATCCTTTGAGTTAGGCGTTTTTCTGTTCTGCTTATTTTTCGAACCAACCATCACTTCTCAACAACGCAACCAACAACAACACGCTAACCACGCCACACTCTAACAACGGCAGCCCCCGCAACCTCACAACCACGCACCTTCTCAACCGGCGTTCACACAGCCATCGAACCCATTCCTCAGCGGTTCTACAACGACGGTTGTGCGCGTGAAGGCCGTCGAACGGCTTCGCCTCGCCCTGCCCACAAGACGCAGGTGGAGAGGGAACGAGAGGAACGCCCCCTTCGAAGCGCCTCGAAGGAGGGGTGGACGAAAACGGGTGGGGGGACGGGGATAAGACCGGAGGCCGGCTGAGTTTGCTAGAGTCTCTTTCGTCGTCGTTGGCTTCGTCTCTCGTGGTCTCTATTTACTCTGCGTTCGGTCGCTGCTTCAGTCCTGCTGCTCCGGGTTTCGGCGTGGCTGCGGTCCGTGCTCAGTCCGTGGCTCGGGAGGGCGCAGAGCAGGCCGGTAGGCGCGGCGGCCGAAGGCCCGCCGACCACGCTCGAGTCGGGAGTCACAGCAGGGACGAGTGCGGCGAGACTTCAGACACCGTCAGGGAAGTCGCGATTTCCATTTTTTGTTTTCTGTGAAGTGGTGTGTGTCCGGGCAGTCCGTGAATAAAGTAATTGTTTTTAAGTGGTCCGTGTTGTGCGTAAATCGGTCGTAGCTCCGTCGGTTCTTTTTGTGATTTCTTATTTCTTTTGATATATGTGCATTTAATATTATTGTTGTTATATGTGCGTTACGTTGTTTGTGTCTGTCTGTTTTAAATATAAGTGCTGTCCTGTTGAATTTTCCCCCGAATGTCGCTGCGTCCTTCCTTCGTTTGGGTTCATCTTTGTTACGTAAAGGCGTTCCGTCGTGGGCACGCGGCCGATAATTAAAGTTTGAACCGTTCAAGGCGACGATAGACACGCCGGTTATCCGTATGCCCGGAACGAGCCGCTTAAGCGGATCGTGCCCGAAGCGGCGTGGCGAGTACAATCCCCGGTAGGTTACCCGCGCGGGTACTTAGGTATTATCGACTTCGGCGATTCACCTATTCCGCGCGGGGTAGATGCGGACGGGTTGGGTAGGCGAAAGGTCCACCCTGACTGGATCCCGGCGTTAAGCCGGGAGGGTCACGGACTGAATTGTCGTGGATGGGCGAGCGGTGCGATTCCGAGTCACGTGGCCGAATCGCGCGACGGGCAGCGACTTACGCACAATTTACGAAAATGTGTCTTTTAGGTGTCTGCAAAATTCATGTTTTTGCCGTGCAATGGTCAGCAGGCCTTTTGAATTAAATATACTTACAGTCTTGATCTTTAACATTACACTAAGTTAGTCGGTTGCCTGGCATAGTTTCAGTTTCCTCCATTTCCCACCGATTTTAAACAATTCTCCTGAAAGTGGTCAATCATCATATGACAGGTCTTGAATGTTAATGGGGTTGTTGAATTATTTTTTTATTTAAAAATAGCAACCTCTCTTAATTTCCCTATGAAAGATTCATCTTTGGAGCTGAGGAAAAGTTGTCCATCGTTATTGGGATTTATACTTTTGGAGATTATCATGGAAAATGTGTCATTTTAGGTTGTGTAAATCTTTTGTTTTTTGGAATCCATGCCAGGCCATTTTAAATTTATTACTTATATTCTTGTCTTTGTACACTAACTACACGGTAGTCGATGGCATGCTAGTTAGCATTTCCTCCCATTTCTTGAAATATTTACAGCCTCCAAAGTGGTCAACATCACTCGTTTTAGCAGTTCGCTTGAAATGTTAATGGTTTTTTTGAATTTATTATTTTATTTAAGTGCAACCTCTCCTAGATTTAACATGAAAGATTTTCTTATGTCAGCTAGAGGAAGGTTCAGGTTATTGTAGCATTTACTTTTGGAATATCATGGGAAATTGTCCATTTTGGTGTCTGAATAAAATATGTTTTGCACGTGCATTGGTTCATGAGGCAATTTTGAAATTAAAATACTACGGTCGGGCTTTTACACATTACACTTACCGAGTATAGTCGAATGGTGCCTGCATAGTTTCAGCTCCTTCCACCATTTGCGTAACATTATTTAACAAACCTGAAAGTGTCCAATCACTATATGAGGTCGCTTGAAATGTATGGAGTTTTGAATTATTTTTTTATTAAAATGCATAACCTCTCTTAAATTTTAACCTATGGAAGGATTCATTCATTGGAGCTTGAGGAAGTGTTTCGTCGTTATGGTGCATTTATTACTTTTTGGATATATCATGGAAATTGTGTCTTCAGGTGTCTGAAAATCATTGTTTTTTGACGTGCATGCTAGAGGCCATTTTGAAATTAAGAATACTTACATCTTGGGCTTTTACGACAATTACCTAACGAGTAGCGGTTGCCTGGATTAGTTTCGCTTCTTCCACCATTTCGAACACTATAACAACCTCCTGAAGTTGTCAAAATCCTCATTGACAGTCGCTTGATAATGTGATGAGTTTTGAATTATTTTTTTATTTATTTAAATGTAGACCTCTCTTAATTTTAACACATGAAGGACTCTCATATTTGTAGCTGATGAAGTGTTCAGTTTCGTTTTGTAGAAATTAAAGCAAATTAACAATTTATATTTTTTGAGATAAATCTTTTATGTTTGGGCTTTATATTTTTGTGCTTTCGAGAGTTGCGTCGGATGAGTGGGGGGTGATGTTATGAATGTTGTTGCGGTTATTGTGAGGTGGTTGAATGTTGTTGCGGTGATGGTGAGATGGTTGAATGTTGTTGCGGTGATGGTGAGTTGGTTGAATGTTGTTGCGGTTATGGTGAGATGTGAGATGGTTGAATGTTGTAGCGGTTATGGTGAGATGGGTGAATGTTGTAGTGGTTATGGTGAGATGGTTGAATG
>JAXMNL010000713.1:21179-31482 GCA_035128595.1 Eptatretus atami
CAGCGGATGCCGAAAGAGATTGTTTAAGATTTTGGGGGGGGGGCGTTCAGCCTACGGGCAAACGAAAGGAAGAAACGGCGCTTGTGTTGTTTGGCTCACGGTTTAAAGTTTTTTTGTTTTTTTTTGCACGTATGCCACACGTTGGTAGTACGTACATAATTCGAATCTATAACAGTGAAGGCACACTTCTCTACCGTGTGCGTTGTGACTCATTATGGATAATTATCGCCGATCACACTTGGTCCCACACCGCCTACATCCGTTCGCAGACACCACATGAGCACGGTACTTCAACGCATTGCCAACCAATCAATGAGCAGAAGTGTCCCTCCGGCACACAATCTCACTTCAGTGCATAAACGAACGAGGCCAGATGGGGCGTCGAAAGACAGGCGAAGAGGTGAGGGATGGGAAAGAAGTAAAGGCTCAGAGAAAGTATAATATAAACATTGAGAAAGAGGTGGCATTCGCTTCAATCAGCGAAGAAACAAGAAAATTTCTATCGATGGAGAAAGAAAAATTGATAGAATTATTTATTTCCTTGATACGAACCAAAAAACAAATTACAGTTGGGGAATGCGTCCTTTTAAGAACGAGGCACATGTAGACCAAGCGTATAATATCGACAGCTAGGCATAGTATCTCGATAATCTACAAGCATAAGCCCGAAGGTGAGAGTCACAGCAATAGACAGAGGACAACGTTCCCGAAGTCTGTGATAAACAGCAGCAAATCGGAGCGAAGCATAAGCGAAGGCAGGTAGTCCAAGCCATGACTCGATCCCATCTCAATCGGTCTGAACGAAACATTTAATTTACACGAGTGAATACTAACTTACTATAATAAGAATAGCCACTGGATGGGAACTAGTGGAAAGTTTCTCAACTTTCCTCGTAAAACAGCATGAATGTACAGAGCACAAACAGACTTAGTAGGATGACTGAATCTTGTCAAGAACAAACGTTGTGAACTCGCACAAACTCCGATACAACTCTACCTGGAAATAGAATCATAAAATCATAGTCATACCATCCCACCTTCGTTCGGGGTATTCATATATAACAATATTAAATGACAAAATGAACAACCATGTTCACAGACTCTTATCCGATTAAGTCTACAATCACCTGACTATGTAACATGTATGGAGGACCGCACCGTCGCGTAACCAACAACTACCCGCGACGAGTCTTCCATGGAAGTTCCATCATCACTGTTCGAAGACTTGACGGGCTCGTCCGCCTTTCGCAGTTTTAAGTTCAACGGGACCATAGCAAGACACATAACGAATGGCGACGATTATGAATGCACATTCACACTCCTTAAGCCTATTGCATCGAAACTCGAACATCTTGCAGGAAACGTTGTCCAAAAATTACATCTGACAGTCAGCACTCTGACTAGCCATTGTAAAAAAAGAAGTGTAAGTGTAAAAATGTCACCTTTTCAGGCACGAGGTCCAGCGGCAATTCATATTCGGTTCATTTATTTGCAAATTACAGCACAAACCGATTAACACGACGGTGTGGCAACTGAGATTGCGTAGATTCGGAAAGATAAACAGGTAAAAATTACTAATATAAATTAAAGTTAGTGTTGAGTGATAACACATGAGAACGATTACTCACTGAAGAGCAACGCCATTTCCCCACGTAGGTTGGCGAGTCAACGGGCGACGGACTTCTCACACTCTTGACATCGAGGCCCCAACACTGCCAAGTCCTTTGTTACTCACAGTACTCCAGATCGTGAGCGACTCGGTCCCGTTCTCGAACAGGAATTGAACGAAATGGGAGACGCGCCGGTCGTCGTCGCAGGTAAGCGCGTGGTCTTCAGTGGACGAAACTTATATCTGTACCACAAGTACGCGCTTACTGTCGAAATTTACTACAACGAGAAATTACACACATCACTTGTCCGCATAGGAAAAAATAAGCGAGAGAAAGGAGGGGGTGGAAGAGGGGCGAAGTAAGAGATAGAGGGAGAGAGAGAAGCAGGGCCAGAAAGAGAGGGGTGAGGGAAAGAGAGAGGGGGTGGCAGCAAGAGTTGAGGTCGAAGAGAGGTATGGAGGGGCGAAAGAGAAGAGCGGGTAAAAAGAGCTGGGGAAAAGAGGAGGGGGCGTGGAAAGCGAAGTCATTTTAGGTAAAACCAAGTGATTCCTCCACATGGCGACATGCATTCAATCGATTGTTCAAATGAAAATAAGATAATAATGAGGATTCATGCATCTCATTTGTATCGGGGATTAGAATCCAAAGTCATGTAGTACGGGAACGGGGTGGCGGCAGGGGACGGGCAACGGGGCGGCATGGGACGGGTGCAACGGGCGCAGTGGACGTAGGGCGGCATGGGAACGGTGGACGTGGCATGGAAGGAGACGGGGCTGCGTTGGGACCGGAACGGGGGCGGGCAATGGGGACGTGGAACGGGGCGGCAGTGGGACGGTGGACGCGGGGGCCGGCAGTGCGGTGAAACGGGCAGGCAGTGTGGAGGAACGGGTGATGGGGACGTTGAACGGGGGCGCATGGGGACGGGTGAAGGGGGGCGGGCAGTGGGGACGCGTGAACGTGCGGCAGTGGGGACGGTGGAAGGGTGGCATGGCGACGTGCAACGCAGGGCAGGGACGTGCATATGGGAGCGGCAGTGGACAGGGAACGGAGGCGGGCCAGTGTGACGGTTGGAAGGGGTCAGGTGACGGAAGGGGCAGTGGGGACGGAAACGGAGCGGCAATGGGACTGGATACGGGGGGCAGTGGACGGCACGGGGCGGGCAGTGTGACGGTGAACGGGGTCGGCAGGGGACGTGAGACGGATGCGGGGCAGTGACCTTGGATAGGGAGCGGGCATGGAATCGGGGGACGGGCCGTGGTACGTGAACGGGGCGTCGAGTGGGTGACGTGATACGAGGCCGGCAGGACGGTGAACGGATAAAAAAACCCCGGATGAACGGGGCGCGGCAGTGTGACGGTTGGAACGGGGCGGCATGGGGGACGTCCACGGGCGGGCCACTGGGGACGGTGGAACGGGGCATGGGACGGTGCAAAGGGGGCGGCATGACGTGGAAACGGGGCGGCATGGCGGCACACGAGGGCGGGCCATGGCGACGTCGCAACGGGGGGCGGCATGGGAGGGGTGGAACGGAGGCGGGCATGGAACGGAACGGAGCGGCATGGACGGGTAACGGGGGGGCAGTGGGACGGCGGACGCGGGTGCCGGGCTGGGGACGTGAACGGGGGGGCGGCAGGGGGGACGAGTCAGACGGGGCGGCAGTGGGGACGGTGAAACGGAGGCGGCATGGGGACGGTGGCAACGAGTGCAGGGGACGGTGCAACGGGCGGGCAGTTGTCGACGAACGGGCGGCATGGGACGGTGCACGAGGCGGCAAGTGGGAGTGGAACGGAGGCGGGCAGTGGACGTGAGCACGGGTCGGGCAGGGGGCGACTGTGGATACGGAGCGGCCGGGAGACGGTGAACGAGCGGGCATGGGACGGTGAACGGAGGGACATGGGACGGTGCAGCGGCGGCAGGGACGGAACGGGTCGGGCAGTGGGACGGTGGACGGTAGCGGCCATGGGACGGGGAACGGAGGCGGGCAGTGTGACGGTGCAACGGGGGGGCATGGACGGAACGAGCGGTGCAGGGGAACGTGGAACGAGCGCAGTGTGCACGTGAAAGGGGCGCCCATGTGGGGACGTGCAGCGGGCGGCATGGACTGGAAAGGTACGCTGCGTGGCGGTGCAGCGGGCGTGCAGGGGACGGGAACGGGCGGCAGGGACTGTGGAACAGTGGAGCGGCAATTGGCGGACGTGGAACGAGGGGCAGTGGGCACGTGTGAACGACGGGCGCAGTGGGGACGGTGGATACGAGGCGGCAGTGGTTTACGGTGGCAACGGGGGCTGGCAGTTGGGATCGGGAAACAGGAGCGGGGCAGTGGGGACGGGACGGGGCGAGCAGTGTGACTGTGCAACCGTGGGGGCCGGCAGTGGGACGTGTTTACGGAGGTCAGTGGAGGGGAACGGAGTCGGCAGGGCGACGTGGAACGAGTGCGGCAGTGTGACGGGCAACGGGGCGGATGGGACGGGAAGGGGGCGGCTGGTGACGGTGAAAGAGCGTCAGTGGGACGGTGAACTGGCGGCATGGACGTGGAACGGGGCGGCAGGGGACTGTGGAACGGGAGGGCAGGTAAGGTGAACGGGCGGCGTGGGGACGGTTGGAAAACCGGAGCGGGCAGTGGACGGTGGGAAACGGGCGGCATGGGAGTGTGGAACGGGGGCGGCAGTGGGAGGTGAATCGGGGGCGGACAGTGGGACGGTGGATACACAGGGCGGCATGACGTGCACACCGGGTGGCGGGCAAGTGGGGACGTGAGACGGGCGGCAGTGGCAGGTTAACACGGGGGCGGGCAGTGGGAACGTGCATACAGGCGGCTCATGGGGAAGTGATACGGAGTGCGGGATGTGGACGGGGAGACAGGGGGCGGTCAGTGGGACGGTGCATTGGGTGGGCGGGGGTCGGGCAAGTGGACGGTGAACGGGGGGCGGGCAAGTGGGGACGTGTGGAACGTGGGGCGGCCGTGGGAGACGGTTGACGGAGGCGGGCATTGGGGAGGTTGGAAACGGGGGCGAGCAGTGTGACGGTGCAATGAAGGCAGCAGTGGTGTACGTGCAGTGAGGATTTGAATGTGAATGTTGTCCGGGTTATGGTGATAAGTGAAGTTTCTGAGGCGTATCGTGAGATAGTTGTAATTTGTAGGGTTGGTGAGATGTTGAATGTTTTGTGTATGGGAGATATTGATGTTTGGTAGCGGGTGATCGTGGAAAGGATGAATGTTGTAGTGGTAGGTGAGATGGGTGAATGTTTGACGTGTTGGTGAATATGGTTAATGTGTTGCAAGTGGTATGGTTGAATGGTGAATGTTTGTTAGTGGTTATGTGAATGTTGAATGTTCTTAGCGGTATTGAGATGGTGAATGGTTGTGCGTTATGGTGAGATGTTGAATGTGTAGCGTTATGAGTGAGAGTTGAATGGTTTTGTAATGGTGATTATTGATTGTTGTGCGTGATGGTGAGATGTTGAATGTTTGTTTGTGGTTGGTTGAATGATGATGTTGTAGCGTGATGTGAGATGTGAAGTGTAATGTGATTATGGGAGTAAGGTTGGAAGTGTTGTAGTGTTATGTGAGATGGTGAGTTGTTGTGTTATGGTTGAGATGGTAATGTTTGGCTTGGTAGGTGAGATGGTTTCAATGGTTGCAGGTCATGGGAACTATGGTTGAAGTGTTGTAGTGTTATGGTATATGTGAAGTGTTGTAGTGTAAGGTAGATGTTGATGTTGAGCGGGAGGAGTATGTTTAATGTGTTATGGTTAGGTTGAGATGATGATTGTTGTGCTAAGTGAGGTAGATGAGTGATGTGTAGTGGATTATCGTGAGAGTTAATCTTGTAGTGGTGATGGGTGACATGGTGAAGTGTGCACTTGTTATGGTGAATGGTTGAAGTGGTTGTATGGTTTGGTAGATTGTTGAAGGTTGTATAGTATGTGTGAGATTGGTTTGAATTTCTTACGTAACGTGAGATGGTTAATGTGTGTCTGCGTTATGGATGAGAGGTTCATGTAAGCGTTATGGTGAGATGGTTGAATGTGTTTGTGGTTATTGTGAGATTATTATGTTGTATGCGTGATTGGTGAGATGGTGCAAATGTGGTAGTGGTATGAGAGATGGTTTAAGTGTTTGACGGGTATGTTGAGATGGTGAAGTTTTTGTATGTTATGGTAGAGGTTGAAGTGTGTGAGCGGTGATGTGAGATTGTTGAATGTTGTTGTGGTTATGTTGAGAGATTGATGTTGTGCGGTGATGTGAGATGTAATGTGTATGGTTTATGTGAGAATGGGTTGAATGTTGTAGTGGTACTATGGAGAGTAGGTGAAAGGGTGCAGTGGTTATGGTGAGATGGTTGAAGTTTGTAGGTGATAGTGAGATGGTTGAAGTTGTTGCAGCAGTAGTGATGTGTATTCGTCATGCGGTTATCGTGAGATGGTTGAATGTTGTTCGCGGTATAATGGAGATGGGTTTGAAATGTTGTGTTATGTGAGATATGATTGTTCAGCCGGTGATGTGAATGGTTGAATTATTGTAGTGGTTAAGGTGACATGGTTTGAATTTAGTGGTTATTGGAGATGTTGAAATTTTGTTCGCGTTTATGGTGAGATGTTCAATGTTGAGCGGTTTATGGGAGATGTTGAAGTTGTGTGTTATGGTGAGCTTATTGATTGATTGTAGCGGTGATGGTGAGTGATTTGAATGGTGTATTGGTTAGGTGATGATGGTGAAATTTGGATGGTTAGGTGAGTATGGTTTGATATGTCGCGATTATGGTAGATGGTGAGTTGTAGGGTTATGGGAGTATTTGTTGAATGTTGTAGCGGTAATGGTGGATGGAATGAGTGGGTTTGGGTGAGATATGGATGTTGTAAGGCGTAGTGAGATGTTTGCATTTGTAGTGTTTATGGTAGATGGTGAATTTTTAGTGGTTATATTGAGATGGTTGAATGTGTAGGTTTATGGTGAAGGTGAATGTTGTCACGTATGGTAGATGTAATTTTGTATGTTATATGAGATGGTTGAAGGTGTAAGGTTTATGGTTAGAGGTGAAGTGTGTAGTTGGTTTGGTGACGAATGTTGAAAGCTTGTAGCGTCGATGTGAAGGTTAATGTGTTTGTGTTAGTGAATGATGATGTGAGGTGATGGTAGATGTTGAATTGTTAGTGTTAAGTAAGTTTGAATTGTATGGTTATGGTAGATGTTAATGGGTTGCGGGTTTATGGTGATATGGTTGAAGTGTGTAGTGTTATGAGATGTGAAGTGTTGCAGCAGTGTAGTGAATTGGGTTAAATTCTATTATCGTGAATGGTTGAATTGTGCGGTTAGGGTTAGATGGTTGAATGTTGTATTTGCGTTATGGTGAGATGGTTAATTGTTGTGTTATGGTGAATTATTGATTGTGAGCGGTGAGGGTGATGATGGTGAATTTTAGTGTATGGGAATGTGAATGTTGTAGTGTTATGGTGATATGGTGAATGTGTCGCGTTGTGGATTGGTTGAGTTTTGTATGGTTATGTCTAGAGATGTGAATGTTGTAGCGTATGGTGAGTAGTTGAATGTTTGTGTGTTTATGGTGAGATGATTGATTGTGGACGGTGATAGTGAGATGTATATTTGTATGGTTATGGTGATGTTGAAAGTTGTTCGTAATGGTAGTCGAGATGGTTGAATGTTTGGAGGTTATGGGAGCTATTGGGAAATGTTGTCAGCTTATGGTGAGATGGTTACAATGTTGTCATGTAGTGAGAGGTGAATGTTGTCAGTGGTTATGGGAGATTTTTGAAGTGTTGTAGTGGTTATGGTGAGATTGGTGCATTGTTTGTAGCTGAGGTGAGATGGTTTAATGTGTGTGTTAGGTAGATATGATGATTTGTAGCGTGAGTGAGATGTTGAATTGTAGTGGTTAGAGATGTTGATGTTTTGTAGTGTTTATGTGAATGGTAAGTGTTGGCAGGGTATGTGAATGTTGAAGCGTAGTAGTGTTATGGGATGATGGTTGAAGTGTGGATGCAGTTATGGTGAATGTTGGAATGTTCAAGCGTTATTGGAGTGGTTAAGTGTCGCGATTATGAATTGTTGAATGTTGACTGGTATGGGTGAGATGGTGAATGTGTGTATTGTGGGTTATGGGAGATTTTATTGAGTGTGTTAGCGGTGAGGGAGTTGAATGTGTAAGTGGTAGTGGGAATGCGTGAAATGTTGTAGATGGTTATAGGAATGTTGAATTGTCGCGGTATGTGAATGTTTGAAGGTGTTATTGGTATGGGAAGATGTTGAAGGCCCGTGCTGCGTAATTTAGATGGTTGAAGGTTGTGGTTATGGTGAATGATTGATTGTTGACCAGTGATGATGACATCTAATGTTGTGTGGTTAGGTGAGATGAGTTGAATGTTGTAAGTGGTAGGTGAAATGGGTTGAATTAGTGTTTGTGAGATGTGGAATGTTGTCGGTTAGGTGAGATGTTCATATGTTTGTCATGTTATGTTATGAGTTATAGGTTTGTGTTTGTGGAATGGTGAAGTGTGTAGTGTTAGGGAGATTGAAGTGTTTATGCGGTGATGTAATGGTCTTAATGTGTGTTGGGGTTATGTGAGATATTGATGTGTAGCGGGTATGGTATATTGTTGAATGTTGTAGTGTTAGTGGTGAGATGTTGAGTGTTGTAGTGGTATGCGTTAGATGGTTGACTTGTAAGGGTTATGGAGAGTTGAATGGTAGCGGTGATGTGAATGTTGAATGTTGTTATGTGTGTTTAGGTAATGGTGAAGGTGTCAGTGGTATTGGTGAAGTTGAAGTGTTGTAGCGAGTTATCGTGAATGTAATGTCTAGCGGGTATCGGAGACTGTTGAAATGTTTCGCGTTATGGTGAGTGTTGAATGTTTCTATTGCGATTACGGAATGATGAATTGTAGGATAGTAATGTTGATTTATGGTGGTGAGATTATTGATTTTATAAGCGGTGTGGATTGATGGTGAATGTTGCGTATGGTTATGGTGAGCGATTGAATTTGTCCGCGGTTATGTGAATGGTTCAATTTGCTCGGTTATGGTGAGATGGGCTTGAACGTTTCAGTGTTATGGTGAGATGGTTGAAGTTGTAGTGTTAGGTATGATGGTGAACTGTGTACGTGATGGTAGATGTTGATTTTGGTTATGATGATATGAGTGATTTCTGTAGCGTGATGTTGAGTATGGGTTGAAATTGTAGTGGATCTATGTGGAATGTGAAAGTGTTGTACTGGTTTGGTGGAATGGTTGATTTCGCGGTTATGGAGATGCTTCAATTTGTCACGTATGGTAATGTTGAAGTGTGTGTTATGGTGAATGGTAAGTGTTGTAGTGGTTATGGTGATGATGGTGAAGTTTTGTAGGTGATGTGAGATGTTAAAGTTGTTGTGGTTAGGGAAGATTGATTTTCGTAGGCGGTGATAGTGAGATGGTTATGTTGAGTGGTTAGGTGAGATGTTGAATGCTGATGTGTTATGTGAGATGTTGAAGTGTGGTATGGTATGGTGAGATGGTGAATGTAATTGTTATGGTGAGATGTTATGTTCAGCGGTGATTCGAGAGATGGTTAAGTGTAGTGGTTATTGTGAGATGTTGAAGTGTGTAGTGGTTTGTGAAGTGGTGATGGACGTGCTAAGTAAATGGTGAATTATGTGCGTTATGTGGTGTTTTGAATGTGTAGCGTGATGGTAGATGTTAATGTGTAGCCGTCAGTGGGGAATGTGAAGTTTGTAGCGGTTATGTGAGATGTGTGAATCTTTGGCGGCTATGGGAGATTTGGTGAGTGTTCCAGGCGTTAGTAGATGGTAATTTGTGCGTATGTGATATGAATATGTCGTGTTGGGAATATGAACGCTGATATGCGTGTATGGTGAATATTGAATTTGTAAGCTGTTAGTAGATGGTTGATGTTGTAGCGGTTATGGTGGAGATGGTGAATGTTGTTTGCGTTATGTGAGGTGTTTGAATGTTCTGCGGTAATTTGAATGGTTTGAATTTTGGCGTTATGAGTAATGATGAGTGTAGCGGTTAGTGAGATGTTGATTGTTGTGTGGTTATTCTGGTAATGTTTGAATTGTGCGGTCTATTGGAGGTGGTTGAAGTTTCCGGTGATGTGAGATGTAAATGTTGTGGTTATGGGAGAAGGTGATTGTGTAGCGGTTATGAGAGGTGGTTAATGTTGTTGGCTGTTTATTAGTGAGAGTGTCTGATATTGTTGTGCGGTTATTTGTGAGTGTGAATTGTTGCGGTGATGTGTGAATGGTTGCAATGTTGTTGCGGGATGGTGGAGTTTGGTGAAGTTTGCGGTTAGGTGAATGTGAGATGGTTAATTGAGCGGTTATGGTGAGATGGTAAGGTAGTGGTTATGGATGAGATGTTGATGTGTAAGTGGTTAGTAATGTTGAAGTGTTGTAGTGGTTACGTGGTGAGATGGTTGAATGTTACGTGATGTAGGTGAATGTTAAGTGGAGATGGAAGGTTGAAGTGCTGTCGCATTATGGGAATGGGAGAAGGTGTCAGTGGTATGGAGATGATGAAAGTGTTGTAGTGGTTATGGTGAGATGGTTGAAGTGTTGTAGCGGTTATGGTGAGATGGTTGAATGTTCTGGCGGATATTGTGAGGTGGTTGAATGTTGTTGCGGTTATTGTGAGGTGGTTGAATGTTGTAGCGGTTATGGTGAGATGGTTGAAGTGT
>JAXMNL010000715.1:24491-35280 GCA_035128595.1 Eptatretus atami
TTTGAATCCGGCCAAAAATAAACCAATTAGAGCCAAAAATGTTGAAATATCATTTAATTTTCGGAAAAGGGGTGTGGCAGTACAGTACTTTACGACCTAGAGCCGTAAAGCAGGATTTGGTGCTTTGCAGTACAGTACTTTACGACCTAGAGCCGTAAAGCAGGATTTGGTGCTTTGTGGTGCTTTCCCCTCAAAACGTCATCTACTACAGAGGGTGGTTAACTGGTATGAACTGTAAATTTCAGCACTGTACTTTACGACAGAGAGCCGTAAAGCAGTATTTGGTGCTTTTTGGTACTTTTTTGGCAAAAAATGGAGGTTACGATTCGGGAATTTTCTTTCTCTGACCAAAAATAATCTATAAATGTTTAAAAGTACTTACATCTTTTTTCACCAAATTTTGCAAAGGTTTACCCTTACGATTTTGGTCATTTTTGTGTAAAATAGATTTTGAAATAATTACATCACGGATCGAGCAACGAGCTGAGCTAGGAAGTGGTCGTTATGTTTGAATCCGGCCAAAAATAAACAAATTAGAGCCAAAATTGGTGAAATATCATTTAATTTTCGGAAAAGGGGTGCGGCAGTACAGTACTTTACGACCTGAGCGTAAAGCAGGATTTGGTGCTTTGTGGTGCTTTCCCTCAAAACGTCATCATACTGTACAGAGGGTGGTTAACTGGTATGAACTGTAAATTGCACACTGTACTTTACGACAGAGAGCCGTAAGCAGTATTTGGTGCTTTTTGTACTTTTTTGGCAAAAAATGGAGGTTACGATTCGGGAATTTTCTTTCTCTGACCAAAAGTAATCTATAAATGTTTAAAAGTACTTACATCTTTTTTTCACCAAATTTTGCAAGGTTACGATTTTGGTCATTTTTGTGTAAAATAGATTTTGAAATAAATTACATCACGGATTCGGAGCAACGAGCTGAGCTCAGGAAGTGGTCGTATGTTAATCCGGCCAAAAATAAACCAATTAGAGCCAAAATTGGTGAAATATCTTTAATTTTCGGAAAAGGGGTGCGGCAGTCAGTACTTTACGACCTAGAGCCTAAAGCAGGATTTGGTGCTTTGTGTCTTTCCCTCAAAACGTCATCATACTGTACAGAGGGTGGTTAACTGGTATGAACTGTAAATTGCAGCACTGTACTTTACGACAGAAGCCGTAAAGCAGTATTTGGTGCTTTTTGGTACTTTTTTGGCAAAAAATGGAGGTTACGATTCGGGAATTTTCTTTCTCTGACCAAAAGTAATCTATAAATGTTTAAAAGTACTTACATCTTTTTTTCACCAAATTTTGGCAAAGGTTTCCCCTTACGATTTGGTCAATTTGGTCAAAAATAATTTTGAAATAAATTACATCACCGGATTCGGAGCAACGAGCTGAGCTCAGGAAGTGGTCGTATGTTTGAATCCGGCAAAAATAAACAATTAGAGCCAAAATTGGTAAATATCATTTATTTTCGGAAAGGGTGCGGCAGTACAGTACTTTACGACCTAGAGCCGTAAAGCAGGATTTGGTGCTTTGTGGTGCTTTCCCCTCAAAACGTCATCTACTGACAGAGGGTGGTTAACTGGTATGAACTGTAAATTCAGCACTGTACTTTACACAGAGAGCCGTAAAGCAGTATTTGGTGCTTTTTGGTACTTTTTTGGCAAAAAATGGAGGTTACGATTCGGGAATTTTCTTTCTCTGACCAAAAAAATCTTAAATGTTTAAAAGTACTTACATCTTTTTTCACCAAATTTGTCAAGGTTACACCTTACGATTTTGGTCATTTTTGGTGTAAAAATTTTGAAATAAATTACATCACCGGATTCGGAGCAACGAGCTGAGCTCAGGAAGTGGTCGTATGTTTGAATCGGCCAAAAATAACAAATTAGAGCCAAAATTGTGTGAAATATCATTTAATTTTCGGAAAAGGGGTGCGGCAGTACAGTACTTTCGACCTGACCGTAAAGCAGGATTTGGTGCTTTGTGGTGCTTTCCCTCAAAACGTCATCATACTGTACAGAGGGTGGTTAACTGGTATGAACTGTAAATTGCAGCACTGTACTTTACGACAGAGAGCCGTAAAGCAGTATTTGGTGCTTTTTGGTACTTTTTGGCAAAAAATGGAGGTTACGATTCGGGAATTTTCTTTCTCTGACCAAATAATCTATAAATGTTTAAAAGTACTTACATCTTTTTTTCACCAAATTTTGCAAGGTTACGATTTTGGTCATTTTTGGTAAAATAGATTTTGAAATAAATTACATCAGGATTCGGAGCAACGAGCTGAGCTCAGGAAGTGGTCGTATGTTTAATCCGGCCAAAAATAAACAAATTAGAGCCAAAATTGGTGAAATATCATTTAATTTTCGGAAAGGGGTGCGGCAGTACAGTACTTTACGACCTGAGCGTAAAGCAGGATTTGGTGCTTTGTGGTGCTTTCCCTCAAAACGTCATTATACTGTACAGAGGGTGGTTAACTGGTATGAACTGTAAATTGCAGCACTGTACTTTACGACAGAGAGCCGTAAGCAGTATTTGGTGCTTTTTGGTACTTTTTTGGCAAAAAATGGAGGTTACGATTCGGGAATTTTCTTTCTCTGACCAAAAATAATCTATAAATGTTTAAAAGTACTTACATCTTTTTTCACCAAATTTGTCAAGGTTACGATTTTTGGTCATTTTGGTGTAAAAATAGATTTTGAAATAAATTACATCACCGGATTCGGAGCAACGAGCTGAGCTCAGGAAGTGGTCGATGTTTGAATCCGGCCAAAAATAAACCAATTAGAGCCAAAATTGTGAAATATCATTTAATTTTCGGAAAGGGGTGCGGTACAGTACTTTACGACCTAGAGCCGTAAAGCAGGATTTGGTGCTTTGTGGTCTTTCCCCTCAAAACGTCATCTACTGACAGAGGGTGGTTAACTGGTATGAACTGTAAATTGCAGCACTGTACTTTACGACAGAGAGCCGTAAAGCAGTATTTGGTGCTTTTTGGTACTTTTTTGGCAAAAAATGGAGGTTACGATTCGGGAATTTTCTTTCTCTGCCAAAAATAATCTATAAATGTTTAAAAGTACTTCATCTTTTTTTCACCAAATTTTGCAAAGGTTTCTTCACCTTACATTTTGGTCATTTTTGGTGTAAAATAATTTTGAAATAAATTACATCACGGATTCGGAGCAACGAGCTGAGCTCAGGAAGTGGTCGTATGTTTGAATCCGCCAAAAATAAACCAATTAGAGCCAAAATTGGTGAAATATCATTTATTTTCGGAAAAGGGTGCGGCAGTACAGTACTTTACGACCTAGAGCCTAAAGCAGGATTTGGTGCTTTGTGGTGCTTTCCCTCAAAACGTCATCTACTGCAGAGGGTGGTTAACTGGTATGAACTGTAAATTCAGCACTGTACTTTACGACAGAGAGCCGTAAAGCAGTATTTGGTGCTTTTTGGTACTTTTTTGGCAAAAAATGGAGGTTACGATTCGGGAATTTTCTTTCTCTGACCAAAAATAATCTATAAATGTTTAAAAGTACTTACATCTTTTTTCACCAAATTTTGCAAGTTTTCACCTTACGATTTTGGTCATTTTTGTGTAAAATAGATTTTGAAATAATTACATCACGGATTCGGAGCAACGAGCTGAGCTAGGAAGTGGTCGTATGTTTTAATCCGGCCAAAATAAACAATTAGAGCCAAAATTGGTGAAATATCATTATATTTTCGGAAAAGGGTGCGGCAGTACAGTACTTTTCGACCTGAGCCGTAAAGCAGGATTTGGTGCTTTGTGGTGCTTTCCCCTCAAAACGTCATCTACTGACAGAGGGTGGTTAACTGGTATGAACTGTAAATTCAGCACTGTACTTTACGACAGAGAGCCGTAAAGCAGTATTTGGTGCTTTTTGGTACTTTTTTGGCAAAAAATGGAGGTTACGATTCGGGAATTTTCTTTCTCTGACCAAAAGTAATCTATAAATGTTTAAAAGTACTTACATCTTTTTTTCACCAAATTTTGCAAGGTTACGATTTTGGTCATTTTTGGTCAAATAGATTTTGAAATAAATTACATCACGGATTCGGAGCAACGAGCTGAGCTCAGGAAGTGGTCGTATGTTTAATCCGGCCAAAAATAAACAATTAGAGCCAAAATTGGTGAAATATCATTTAATTTTCGGAAAAGGGTGCGGCAGTACAGTACTTTACGACCTGAGCGTAAAGCAGGATTTGGTGCTTTGTGGTGCTTTCCCTCAAAACGTCATTATACTGTACAGAGGGTGGTTAACTGTATGAACTGTAAATTGCAGCACTGTACTTTACGACAGAGAGCCGTAAAGCAGTATTTGGTGCTTTTTGGTACTTTTTTGGCAAAAAATGGAGGTTACGATTCGGGAATTTTCTTTCTCTGACCAAAAGTAATCTATAAATGTTTAAAAGTACTTACATCTTTTTTCACCAAATTTTGCAAGGTTACGATTTGGTCATTTTTGTGTAAAATAGATTTTGAAATAAATTACATCACCGGATTCGGAGCAACGAGCTGAGCTCAGGAAGTGGTCGATGTTTGAATCCGGCCAAAAATAAACAATTAGAGCCAAAATTGTGAAATATCATTTAATTTTCGGAAAGGGGTGCGGAGTACAGTACTTTACGACCTAGAGCCGTAAAGCAGGATTTGGTGCTTTGTGGTGCTTTCCCCTCAAAACGTCATCTACTGACAGAGGGTGGTTAACTGGTATGAACTGTAAATTGCAGCACTGTACTTTACGACAGAGAGCCGTAAAGCAGTATTGTGTGCTTTTTGGTACTTTTTTGGCAAAAAATGGAGGTTACGATTCGGGAATTTTCTTTCTCTGCCAAAAGTAATCTATAAATGTTTAAAGTACTTCATCTTTTTTTCACCAAATTTTGAAAGGTTTACTTACACCTTACATTTTGGTCATTTTGGTGTAAAATAATTTTGAAATAAATTACATCACGGATTCGGAGCAACGAGCTGAGCTCAGGAAGTGGTCGTATGTTTGAATCCGCCAAAAATAACCAATTAGAGCCAAAATTGGTAAATATCATTTATTTTCGGAAAAGGGTGCGGCAGTACAGTACTTTACGACTAGAGCCGTAAAGCAGGATTTGGTGCTTTGTGGTGCTTTCCCCTCAAAACGTCATCTACTGACAGAGGGTGGTTAACTGGTATGAACTGTAAATTCAGCACTGTACTTTACGACAGGAGCCGTAAAGCAGTATTTGGTGCTTTTTGGTACTTTTTTGGCAAAATGGAGGTTACGATTCGGGAATTTTCTTTCTCTGACCAAAAATAATCTATAAATGTTTAAAAGTACTTACATCTTTTTTTCACCAAATTTTGCAAGGTTTACCCTTACGATTTTGGTCATTTTTGGTGTAAAATAGATTTTGAAATAATTACATCACGGATTCGAGCAACAGCTGAGCTCAGGAAGTGGTCGTATGTTTGAATCCGGCCAAAAATAAACAATTAGAGCCAAAATTGGTGAAATATCATTTTTTTCGGAAAAGGGTGCGGCAGTACAGTACTTTACGACCTAGAGCCGTAAGCAGGATTTGGTGCTTTGTGGTGCTTTCCCTCAAAACGTCATCTACTGACAGAGGGTGGTTAACTGGTATTAACTGTAAATTCAGCACTGTACTTTACGACAGAGAGCCGTAAAGCAGTATTTGGTGCTTTTTGGTACTTTTTTGGCAAAAAATGGAGGTTACGATTCGGGAATTTTCTTTCTCTGACCAAAAGTAATCTATAAATGTTTAAAAGTACTTACATCTTTTTTCACCAAATTTTGAAGGTTTACCCTTACGATTTTGGTCATTTTTGGTGTAAAAATAGATTTTGAAATAATTACATCACCGGATTCGGAGCAACGAGCTGAGCTAAGAGTGGTCGTATGTTTGATCCGGCCAAAAATAAACAATTAGAACAAAATTGGTGAAATATCATTTAATTTTCGGAAAAGGGGTGCGGCAGTACAGTACTTTACGACCTGAGCGTAAGCAGGATTTGGTGCTTTGTGGTGCTTTCCCTCAAAACGTCATCATACTGTACAGAGGGTGGTTAACTGGTATGAACTGTAAATTGCAGCACTGTACTTTACGACAGAGAGCCGTAAAGCAGTATTTGGTGCTTTTTGGTACTTTTTTGGCAAAAAATGGAGGTTACGATTCGGGAATTTTCTTTCTCTGACCAAAAAATATCTATAAATGTTTAAAGTACTTACATCTTTTTTTCACCAAATTTTGCAAGGTTACGATTTTGGTCATTTTTGGTGTAAAATAGATTTTGAAATAAATTACATCACGGATCGGAGCAACGAGCTGAGCTCAGGAAGTGGTCGTATGTTTAATCCGGCCAAAAATAAACCAATTAGAGCCAAAATTGGTGAAATATCATTTAATTTTCGGAAAAGGGGTGCGGCAGTCAGTACTTTACGACCTAGAGCCTAAAGCAGGATTTGGTGCTTTGTGGTGCTTTCCCCTCAAAACGTCATCATACTGTACAGAGGGTGGTTAACTGGTATGAACTGTAAATTGCAGCACTGTACTTTACGACAGAGAGCCGTAAAGCAGTATTTGGTGCTTTTTGGCTTTTTTGGCAAAAAATGGAGGTTACGATTCGGGAATTTTCTTTCTCTGACCAAAAGTAATCTATAAATGTTTAAAAGTACTTACATCTTTTTTTTCACCAAATTTTGGCAAAGGTTTACCCTTACGATTTGGTCATTTTGGTCAAAATATATTTGAAATAATTACATCACCGGATTCGGAGCAACGAGCTGAGCTCAGGAAGTGGTCGTATTTGAATCCGGCCAAAAATAAACAATTAGAGCCAAAATTGTGTAAATATCATTTATTTTCGGAAAAGGGTGCGGCAGTACAGTACTTTACGACCTAGAGCCGTAGCAGGATTTGGTGCTTTTTGGTGCTTTCCCCTCAAAACGTCATCTACTGACAGAGGGTGGTTAACTGGTATGAACTGTAAATTCAGCACTGTACTTTACGACAGAGAGCCTAAAGCAGTATTTGGTGCTTTTTGGTACTTTTTTGGCAAAAAATGGAGGTTACAGTTCGGGAATTTTCTTTCTCTGACCAAAAGTAATATATCTCTGACCAAAAGTAATCTATAAATGCTTAAAAGTACTTACATCTTTTTTTCACCAAATTTTGGCAAAGATTTATTTACCCTTACGATTTTGGTCATTTTTGATCAAAAAGAGATTTTGAAATATATTTGATCACCGGATTCGGAGCAACGAGCTGAGCTCAGGAAGTGGTCGTATGTTTGATTCCAGCCAAAAATAAACCAATTAGAGCCAAAATTGGTAAAATATCATTTCATTTTCGGAAAAGGTGTGCCGAGCTGAGCTCAGGAAGTGGTCGTATGTTTGAATCCGGCAAAAATAAACAAATTAGAGCCAAAATTGGTGAATATATTTAATTTTTGGAAAAGGGTGCGGCAGTACAGTACTTACGACCAGAGCGTAAAGCAGGATTTGGTGCTTTGTGGTGCTTTCCCCTCAAAACGTCATCATACTGTACAGAGGGTGGTTACTGGTATGAACTGTAATTGCAGCACTGTACTTTAACGACAGAGAGCCGTAAAGCAGTATTTGGTGCTTTTTGGTACTTTTTTGGCAAAAAATGAGGTTAGCATTCGGGAATTTTCTTTCTCTGACCAAAAGTAATCTATAAATGTAAAAGTACTTACATCTTTTTTTCACCAAATTTTGGCAAAGGTTTCACCCTTACGATTTTGGTCATTTTTGTCAAAATAGATTTTGAATAAATTACATCACCGGATTCGGAGCAACGAGCTGGCTCAGGAAGTGGTCGTATGTTTGAATCCGGCCAAAAAATACCAATTAAGCAAAAATGTGAATATCATTTAATTTTGGAAAAGGGGTGCGCAGGACAGTACTTTACGACACGAGCCGTAAAGCAGGATTTGGTGCTTTGTGGTGCTTTCCCCTCAAAACGTCATCATACTGTACAGAGGGTGGTTAACTGTATGAACTGTAAATTGCAGCACTGTACTTTACGACAGAGAGCCGTAAAGCAGTATTGGTGCTTTTTGGTACTTTTTGGCAAAAATGGAGGTAACGATTCGGGAATTTTTTTTTCTCTGACCAAAAGATCTATAAATGTTAAAAGTACTTACATCTTTTTTTTCACAAAATTTTGGCAAAGGTTTTACCCTTACGATTTTGTCATTTTTGGTAAAAATAGATTTTGAAATAAATTACATCACCGGATTCGGAGCAACGAGCTGAGCTCAGGAAGTGGTCGTATGTTTGAATCCGGCCAAAATAAACAATTAGAGCCAATTGGTGAAATATCATTTAATTTTGGAAAAGGGGTGCGGCAGTACAGTACTTTACGACCTGAGCCGTAAAGCAGGATTTGGTGCTTTGGGTGCTTTCCCTCAAAACGTCATCATACTGTACAAGGGTGGTTAACTGGTATGAACTGTAAATGCAGCATGTACTTTACGACAGAGAGCCGTAAAGCAGTATTTGGTGCTTTTTGGTACTTTTTTGGCAAAAATGGAGGTTACGATTCGGGAATTTTCTTTCTCTGACAAAGTAATCTATAAATGTTTAAGTACTTACATCTTTTTTCAACCAAATTTTGCAAGGTTTACCCTTACGATTTTGGTCATTTTGGTCAAAAATAGATTTTGAAATAAATTACATCACCAGATTCGGAGCAACGAGCTGAGCTAGGAAGTGGTCGAATGTTTGAATCCGGAAAAAAATAAAAAATTAGAGCCAAAATTGTGAAATATCATTTAATTTTCGGAAAAGGGGTGCGGCAGTACGTACTTTACGACTCGAGCCGTAAAGCAGGATTTGGTGTTTGGGTGCTTTCCCTCAAAACGTCATCATACTGTACAGAGGGTGGTTAACTGGTATGAACTGTAAATTGCAGCACTGTACTTTACGACAGAGAGCCGTAAAGCAGTATTTGGTGCTTTTTGGTACTTTTTTGGCAAAAAATGGAGGTTACGATTCGGGAATTTTCTTTCTCTGCCAAAATAATCTATAAATGTTTAAAAGTACTTACATTCTTTTTTCACAAATTTTGTCAAGGTTACGATTTTGGTCATTTTTGGTGAAAATAGATTTTGAAATAATTACATCACTGGATTCGGAGCACGAGCTGAGCTCAGGAAGTGGTCGTATGTTTGAATCCGGCAAAAATAACCAATTAGAGCCAAAATTGGTGAAATATCATTTAATTTTCGGAAAGGGGTGCGGCAGTCAGTATTTTACGACCTAGAGCCTTAAGCAGGATTTGGTGCTTTGTGGTGCTTTCCCCTCAAAACGTCATCATACTGTACAGAGGGTGGTTACTGGTATGAACTGTAAATTGCAGCACTGTACTTTACGACAGAGAGCCGTAAAGCAGTATTTGGTGCTTTTTGGTACTTTTTTGGCAAAAAATGGAGGTTACGATTCGGAATTTTCTTTCTCTGCCAAAAGTAATCTATAAAGTTTTAAAGTACTTACATCTTTTTTCACCAAATTTTGCAAAGGTTTACCCTTACCGATTTGGTCATTTGGTCAAAATAGATTTTGAAATAAATTAAATCACCGGATTCGGAGCAACGAGCTGAGCTCAGAAGTGGTCGTATGTTTGAATCCGGCAAAAATAAACAATTAGAGCCAAAATTGGTGAAATATCATTTAATTTTCGGAAAAGGGGTGCGGCAGTAAAGTATTTTACGACTAGAGCCGTAAAGCAGGATTTGTTGCTTGTGGTGCTTTCCCCTCAAAACGTCATCATACTGTACAGAGGGTGGTTAACTGGTATGAACTGTAATTGCAGCACTGTACTTTACGACAGAGAGCCGTAAAGCAGTATTTGGTGCTTTTTGGTACTTTTTTGGCAAAAAATGAGGTTACGATTCGGGAATTTTCTTTCTCTAAATTGGTGAAATATCATTAAATTTTCGGAAAAGGGGTGCGGCAGTACAGTACTTTACGATCTCGAGCCGTAAAGCAGGATTTGGTGCTTTGTGATGCTTTCCCTCAAAACGTCATATTACTGCACAGAGGGTGGTTAACTGGTATGAACTGTAAATTACAGCACTGTACTTTACGACAGAGAGCCGTAAAGCAGTATTTGGTGCTTTTTGGTACTTTTTGGCAAAAAATGGAGGTTACGATTCGGGAATTTTCTTTCTCTGACCAAAAATAATCTATAAATGTTTAAAAGTACTTACATCTATTTTTAACCAAATTTTGGCAAAGGTTTACTTATCCTTACGATTTTGGTCATTTTTGGTCAAAAATAGATTTTGAAATAAATTACATCGTCGGATTCGTTCACTGTACTTTACGACAGAGAGCCGTAAAGCAGTATTTGGTGCTTTTTGGTACTTTTTTGGCAAAAATGGAGGTTACGATTCGGGAATTTTCTTTTCTGACCAAAAATAATTATAAATGCTTAAAAGTACTTACATCTTTTTTTACCAAATTTTGGCAAAGGTTTTTTTACCCTTACGATTTGGTCATTTTTTGGTCAAAAATAGATTTTGAAATAAATTACATCCACGGATTCGGAGCAACGAGCTGAGCTCAGGAAGTGGTCGTATTTTGAATCCGCGCCAAAAATAAACCACATTTTCGGAAAAGGTGTGCGGCAGTACAGTACTTTACAACCTAGAGCCGAAAAGCAGGATTTGGTGCTTTTTGGTGCTTTCCCCTCAAAACGTCATCTTACTGCACAGAGGGTGGTTAACTGCTATGAACTGTAAATTGCA
>JAXMNL010000716.1:6362-17308 GCA_035128595.1 Eptatretus atami
TTGTGATGAGGAAGAAGAATAAAAAGAGGAGGAGAGACGATGATGAAGAATGAGAACACTTGGTGTGTTCCTGACGGAGAAATAAGGGAAGCGAAGCATTTTAAAATGTTATTAAAAGCTTTTAAAGGAGGAAGAGCGTTTTTCATCCACTGAAGGATTCGGTTTGTCTGATATTGGGAAAAGGATGGGAAGAAAAAAGATGAAGTACAGGAAATTCAGGAAGTTCACGTAGAGATATTTATTACGATTTTTTCATAATTTTTTTTAACTTTTATAACACAGCCAGAACCGGGAGCCAAATCAGTTCTCTGATGTCCATGGACTCGTAGAGAGGTGATGAAGAAACGTGTGCCAGGAGGAGTGTGAACGCCGGGTTCAGGACATAGGGAGCAGGTTCAGGGCGGCTTGTTTGTGTTGTCATACCGATACAGTATGTTTGTGTTGTATACCGATACAGTATGTTTGTGTGTCATACCGATACAGTATGTTGTTGCACACGTAGATGTTCATACCGAAGTGTTTTGTTGTCCTACCGACCGAGGTTCCCAACCGGTAACCGAAACTCGGTGAGTTGTACTTCTGAGCCGCGTCCGAGTCAAGTCAAGGTTGTCAATTCGGAAATGAACCGGACATTATTTTCCTTTCACACAAAATTAAATAACTTCAGTAGTTTGCAAGTGTGTGTGTGTGTTGTGTGTGTGTGTGTGTGTGTGTGTGTGTGTGTGTGTGTGTGTGTGTGTGTGTGTGGTGGAAACTTTTGTTGCGTTGTGTCCTCCTGGCTCTTCCATGAGCCTTGACCATATCTTTAAAAATAATAATAATAAATAAATACAAACCTGCCATCAATCCTTTTTGAAGGTTTTCTGGTTTTGGAGCTCTCAACGCTTTCAATCCGCACCTGATGGAGTGTTGTCTTCCCCTGGCTGTTGCTCCACTCTACCTTTCTTGACTTCACGCTGGAAAACCAAGGCATTGGATCATGGTATCTCCGTGATGAGGCTGAGTCTTTGTGTCTCTCACTCTCTCACCGCAGGCAGGTCGGTGGTCTTTCTGTCTTCCACCGTCTCCTCTCCGGTCTCGCCCCCCCCTCCCACCCTCACCCCTGCCCCCCCTGCTCTGTCTGCAACCCGTTCTGGTAAAACTTCCAAAATCACGAACCACTGCTTCACTTCACTTTTCATTCCTTCTTTTTCCCGCCTTTGGAACAAACTCCCACACTCTCTTCAAATCCCATTTTTCCCTCCAGATCTAAAAACAGCTGTCACCACCATCTCTATCTTCTCCATCCAAATCCTCGATCTTCTACCTCCGTTAGTCCACCCAAACCCACCCTCCTTCAAATTCCCTGCTTCCTTCCTTAAGTCCTGTAGTGTCCATCTTGTATACCCCGTGTTCCCCACCCCATCCCTCCTTCCACAGATCTCCTTAAGTCTCGTTCACACTGGTTTTTCTTCCCTCTCCCGCCCCTCTTGTCTCCTTTCCCATTGTTGTACGTCTGTGTGTTCGCTCTCATACGAGCTCGACATTGTAGACCAAAAAAAAAATATATAAAACCCTGAGCTCCTTGGACTTTCAGTTCCCGTACCCTGGATCGGTGGAGAAAATCAAGTTCGTTGTGTATATGGAGGTCGAATAGCAGCTGGTAAAACGGCGCAAGGGTTCAAAAGGCTTAATCAATATGGCTACAGTGCCATGTAACCTATGACGTCACAATTATTCGCTCACATTGGGTCACAGATCAGATAAATGTAGTTTCAGATTTTTTTTGGGAGAACGATTTCAATTCGGTCATTATGGCTGGAATACCACTCACGGATGACTCGTCATTATCACCCGATATACCCCGTGGGGGGTTGACGACATCTGCCAAGTCTCGATTTTTTTGTTGGTTGGGCTCTTCGGAGATGTCCAAATTTATATTTATCCAACATGGCTGCCATACCGTGTGACTATGAGGTCAGAGTTTTCAATAAAAAATTCTCATGGGCGTCTCTCCTTGATTAAAGTTTCGCAATGATTGGACAAGCAGTTGCAGAGAAAAAAAATTCAAGCGAAAATGTATAAACGTGGACACACACAGACACAGACAGACAGACAGACAGACAGATGTGAGCGTGCCTTACCATGGTTTCACAAAACCCCTTTTGAGGAGAGACTAAAAGAGGCAGAACGAGAAACATGAGTTCCAAACCGATTGTGCGAGCGATGCGAGGAACAGGCTGAGCGACACGACGAAGAGGGAGGTGTTCGTTGTGGATTACGATTAAAAAACTGAAACGGCCAGAAGATTTCAAGGGAATGTGTTGGTTCTTTTCGAGGGATTCGTTTTGCGTGACATCAGTGCAGCAGGAGGTGTGCGACGTTTCATGTGGTTTGTTAAAATGCCAACCCTGACAAAAGGAAGGCTGTCACGTGACGTCACAGCTTTCCGACCACGCACGGAATGAAGTCCATCAAAACGACGTACCAGGTAACGGGCTGCAATGGAATCCATCGCCGTCAAGCCGGCGTTGCAGGAGCAGCTGAACGAGCCCGGTTTGTTGTAGCAAGCTGCGTTTCGGTCGCAGGGCTCACTCGAACACTGTTAATATCTTGCCATGCAAGAACAAAACAATGGAACAATCAGGTGAGGCATGTACGTGAGGTGCCCGGGTATCCCGATCGGGCCCACCGGAGATTCGAAATCCACGACCGAGCTGTTACATTGTACTCCGATGGCGTCACACGACCGCTGTTACTGGTAACACGAGGACAATTTAGTCATGTAACAGCGCGCGCAAGCGGAACAGCCGAGACGATCTGATCCGGATTAAGAACCTTTGTTCCTCCTCCAGCCAGTGAAAATGAAATGGCAGGTGGACGACCAGGTATCACGCAAGGTACTCGCTCGGGCTCCGAATCCAAGATGCAACACGAGAGCGGAGGTTCTGTTCGAGGATATGAATTTAATGATGAGCGTGAGGCTCCAAAACCAGAAAACCTTCAAAAGGATTGATGGCAGGTATTGTATTTATTTATTATTATTTTTTTAAAAGATATGGTCAAGGCTCATGGAAGAGCCAGGGGACACAACGCAACAAAGTTCCACCACACACACACACACACCACACACACACTGCAAACTACTGAAGTTGATTTAATTTGTGTGAAAGGAAAATAATTCCGGTTCATTCCGAATTGCAACCTTGCTTGACTCGGACGGGCTCAGAAGTACAATCTCACACCGAGTTTTCGGTTCACCGGTTGGGAACCTTGGGTCGGTATGACAACACAAAATACTGTTCGGTATGACAACACAAACATACTGTATCGTATGACACACAAACATACTGTATCGTATGACAACACAAACAAGCCGCCCCTGAACCGCTCCCTATTGTCCTGACCCGGCGTTCACACTCCTCTGCACACGTTTCTTCATCACTTCACACGTGCTCCATGGACATCAGAGAACTGATTTGGCTCCCGTTTCTGGCTGTGTTATAAAAGTTAAAAAAAATTATAAAACAATAGAAATAAATATTCTACGTGAACTTCCTGAATTTCCTGTACTTCATTGCTTTTTTCTTCCATCTCCTTTTCAATCCCTCTTTTCTTTCCCAATATCTACAAACCGAATCTTCAAGTGGATTGAAACACTTGGCCCTCGCTTTAAAAAGCTTTTTAATAACATTATAAAATGCTTCGCTTCCCTTATTTCTCCGCCCAGGAACACCAAGTGTTCATCATTCTCATCATCGTCTCTCCTCGGCTCTTTTTATTCTGCTTCCTCATCACAAGGTTTATTTTGTAACGCGAGTCCCTGTGGTCCCCACTTGTTTGAGCGCATCCCTCCACTTCATCATCATTTTCACAATAAAATAAATAATGTTAATGAAAATGTTCAACAATCATAATATTTCACAAATAAATATACCATGTATTCATTCATGTTTAAAAAAACAAAAAAATGTACATGACAAATTATATAATAATTAAAAAAAAATAAAACATAAAAAAATCAATCAAATCAAAATGAATAATGCAAATTCATAACATATATGTACAAATTGACAAAATTGTTTTTAATAATATTATCAAATCAAATAATATCATTAATTTACAAAATCAATAAATAACAAAATCATCATATGTACATAATGAATGTGAAATATTGTAACATTAATAATTACATAAATATAAAATAAAATTATAATGCAATATTATTTGAAATTATTCAATAATCAATATCACAAAAAAATAAATATGCAAAAATCATTGAAATATTGGATCAAATATTATGACAATCAAAAATGGAAATGAATTCATCATTAATTAAATTAATTTACATCAAAAATATAAATAAAAATAATTAAATAAATAAAATTAAAATTGGTTCATATCATTACATGATTAAATCAACAAATAAATGTCAATTCAATCATTATCAAAAATAAACAATGTTCCAATTTGCACCAAATGATAAAAATAACATGTAAATAATAAAACAAAAATGGTATTGCATGAATATATTATAGATGAATTTCATAAACAAATATAATAATTAAAATACAAAAATTAAGTAAAAAAAGAAATCAAATCAAATCACATAAATAATGTTTATATCATTTAATACAACTCATGTAAGCACATTGTTGTTTTATATAATCAATTATAAGAATTACAAATATATTAATTAAAATGAATATAACATCAAATGGTCAACACAATTATCAATGCAAAATATAAAATGATATTAATAGGATAAAATAATTATAAAAATTCATATAATTGTTGAAAATTTACTAAACAAGAAAATGTCATATATGGAAATATATCATTATAAAACAAAAAATTATAAAATCAATAATGTATTAAGCAATCCAACAATGAATTATTATGAAAGAAATTACATAAATATGTTATAAATAATTTGGGTCACTCCCCTGACCCTGCATCACCCCTCCTTGTCCCACCACCTCTCTCCTCGTTCAACTCAACCTGCCTCCCATTTCCCCGTTCCCCGTCCTCTCTTCTCCGCTCTTCCCGACCCCAGATCAGATCAGCTTCCCTTCCCCCACACTTTAAGCTTCCACCACCTCTCCACTCCACCCCTTGTCCTGGCAATCTCTCCGGTTCTATCCTTGCTCCGCCACACCCAGCTTCCAACCCCGATCGATCCCATTCCTCCAGCTCTTCCCCCTGCATGTCCCCTCTCGACTCCTTCCCACATTCCTGCACCCTGCCCAACAGCTCATCATCCCCTGTCCATAAACTTTGGACCCTAAAACTCCGACGCCTCCGCTCCGACATACGGATCCTCCTTCCAAACGGACATCATCTGTCTTAAGTCTCTGACATCCTTCGTTTCCCTCCCTGGCTATCTTCTCCGGTGAGATCCCCATAACGAGGCCCCGGTAGGTGGAATTTGCATTTCTACAATCAAGAAATCCATTCTCTACTGTCCGTGTACTCACTCTGTACCTTCCCAACCTCAGGAGCACCTTTGGTCGCGACTCCCTCCCTGCCACGCTCTTGTTGTTCTGTGTGTTGTACCGCCTTCAAACAGCGACAACTCCATCGAAGCCACTCACCAGATGATGGACCAAACTTTTAACTCACTACATCCCAACTCTCTCTCCTCGTACTGTGAGATTTCATCAGGTGGCACCGTGTAACTTATGGGTGCTGGTACCTGTCTCACCAGCCAGGCACTTCCAAGCAAAAGTCTTCTGTGACCTCCTATGGGACTGACTCATCTGTGACTTTCCCCCCGGATTTATTCCAAAGAAATCCTCCCTTCTGGATTGGCGATGGACAAACTTCCCAGGCAACGAATGCACTCTTCTCTGCTCAATTGGTTCATCTAGATCACATATGTTTGATGATTCACACACCTCTGCTCTTTTTTCAGAGAGCTTTGGCCTCAACGCCGGCGAATTCCTGACAGTTTCCATCAGGCAGATCGGTCGATGCGAAGCACCATTTTACTTTCCAGGACTGTCTGAAGTGAAGCATGAAATTAATCATCTGGTGAATGCTCCCAGCAGAAACTGCTCTCCTTCAGCACAAATTCATCCCTCTGGTCTTCAGTTCTCGACCTTCTTCCACGCCATGGCACACTGAATTCCTGTGGTGAGCAGTTGCTCTGAAACAACTTGTCCTTCTTCCAGAAAAGCGAAACCCAACCGGAACGCAATCTCATCTCTTCCCACAAAGCCCCGCACAAGTGTGTGTTCCACTTTCAGAGGCCAAAAAATCATCCATCAAACTCAAGAATTAACTACTAACTTTCTCCATCTTCTAAAACCTGTGATGCTTGTTCAGTCCGTCTCTGGGACTATCGTCCCCTTCCATCCGCTTCCCTCTCTTCTAATGCAACCACAGGGTGCCGACTCCGCTCAAGATGCAGCCGAATGCCTTCAAATCTGTGTTGCTTCCATCTTGTGTTCCAACACCTCACTCAGTACACATCCTCCCTTGTCGTACCACTGCTCCTGGTTTCTGTGTCTTTGCACCTGAGTAAGAAAGAAGATTCTATTCAACACTCGGATCTGATCTGCTGCTGGAACGTGATCGTCAATCAGCTCAATCATCATGTCCTAAAGAACCTCTCTGCTGCTCCTTGCGACTCTCTCCTCTGCTCTTTCCACCGTTCATTTAGCACGAGGCCATCTTCATCCACACAGAAAGTTGTGCGCGACATCACTGCAATTACATAATTGTGCAAAAACGACCCCCTCAACTACAAACTTCATGGTTACTTCAAATAAATTTAGCAATTTAATGAATTCAATTGTCGTAGTTGATTGAAATCCTTCCTTTTCTCCAAGACTTCTCTCATGTGATCAGTTCGGAATTCAAACAAGGGTCATTCAGAGTGTTCTGGAAGTCCGCCTTGGCTCTCGCTACTCTCTGCCGATTGGCAATCGAAGGCCAACTCTTCTCTTATCACTCTCCTCTAACCCTCAATGTCCAACGTGTCCCATGGACCTTCAATGGAATCCTCTGATCTTTCCCTGTCAAGGCAGAGTGCCCATGACAGTGATCTGCGTCCAGTCTATTGCTAACCTTCTAACAATCTTCTCAACCTGGAAAATCCTCTTATCTCTTTGCTGATGTCCACCCTCTGCAGGTACCATCTTCTCTCCCTCAACCGGCAAGCAGCAGCTTCTTCACACACTGCAATATCTGGATAAAATCACAAGCTGGTCCAACACTTGAACATGTCTTTATATCCTGACAAAATCACACTTCCAGCACTAGCTCTCTCGTAAAAGGACCGTTCTGTGAAACTTTCACGCTGCATTTTTTTCACCGATGAAAGGGTGGGGAGGGGGTGCTCCCAAACCCCCCCCCCATCTACTTCTCAAAAATCCTCTGAATGAAGTCCCTTTCATTTCAATCTTTTGGTCTCTACATCTCCATGATCTTTCCTGGAAAGCCACTATTCCCAAGCTGGCATCCCAGCGCAGTCCAGATTGGGCATCCTCTAATCGTGCAACAGTCCTACCGTTGCACACGCTGAGCCCTGAACCACATACAAAGCTTCATCCACACCTGATTGAGTACGCTCTCCCCTCTGTGCTGGGGCTCCCGACCGTCAAATCCTCGGCTTCATGGCTGTGGATACCAAGACATTTTGGATGCACTGGTATTCCCGCGATAGGCTGGAGTCCTTTGCGTCTCTCATCTCTCTCGACCACAGGCAGGTCGGTGTGCTTTGTTTCTCCTGTCTCTATCCGGCCTCACCCGTTTTTTTGCTTCACGCCCCTCCCCCCACTCTGTCTGTGATCTGTCCCCCCCCCAACCCGCCCCCCTCATATTTCGGCAGGGCGTTGAAGGTACCGCCCGACTTTTGGTGAAAAACTATCAAAATTCACGAATCACTGCTTCACCTTCATCTCTTTCATTCCCCATTTTTTCCCAGCCTCTGCAACAAACTCAAAACTCGTCTTCAATCCCATTCTTCCTCAGGTCTTAAAAAACATGCTGTTCACCAACCATCTCTTATCTTCCTCATCCAATTCCATGATCTTTTCACCCCGTTAACGCCACGCCCAAACCCACCTCCTGCAAATCCCCTGCTTTCCTTCCTGGAAAGTCCTTCACGTGTCCATCTTGTATACCCGTGTTCCCCGCCCCATCCCTCTCCCTTCCACAGATCTCTAATATCTCCTGTTCCACACTGGTTATTTTTTTTTTTTTTTTTTTTTTTTTTTTTTTTTTTTTTTTTTTTTTTTTTTTTTTTTTTTTTTTTTTTTTTTTTTTTTTTTTTTTTTTTTTTTTTTTTTTTTTTTTTTTTTTTTTTTTTTTGTTTGGGCTTCACTTCCTGCCCTCTCGTCTCATGCTCGCCTTTGTATACGTTCTGGTGTGTTTGCACCTACAACTTACATGGAGCCTCGACAAAGGATCAAAAAAACAGTTATCATCTGCAGAGTAAACAAGATGAAGCGGAAATTACCGACGTGAAGGGAATCACGTGACCTCAGCAAGTATTCCCCAGAAAACTTTTGCCAATGAAGATCAATGGGGTCCCTTATACCCAATACAAACAACCGTCCGTTCCCCGTGTAGAGCCAGGGAGACACTCCCGCAGCGAAGTGTGGTTGGTCCAGCTGGGAACGCAGCGAGCACGTTCGGCGGGTTCCACACATCCGTGTGCAGGGTGTGACACCCGTTCACGGGTATGTGCCTGTAAAACAACCAGCATCAAAATGATACGTGTTTACCATGACACACAGGACAATCAAAATGACGTCATCCAAACCAGAATCCTCTTCCACGCATCAACCCCTGAAAGCAAAGTGATTCTGGACATGTTGTGGCGTGTCGTGGCGTGTGAGATAAGGTTTTGTTCCTGGAAGAATGGCTCAAAAGGATTCCGAAAGAAGCCCAAGAAATACTGTAGAAGTACCGGAGTGATAGGGTGTGACCCTGAAGGACAAAGAGTTGGATAATTTCACATTCGGCCCACAGACACTGAGATCGTGCAACTCCCACAATGTAAAAACCTCCGACAATGTGGTTTACGAGGCTTTGAAACTTGCAGGAGTGGTCTCCTGTGATCACGGCAAGCTTGCTGATCCTGACTGTAATGCACGGACGCGGTGTTTGGTGCTTGTTTGTTTGTGGTTGTTTGTCGCTCAATCCCTCCTCCCACTTCTGGCCAACTACATGCAGACTTGCCGCATCGTATCAAGCATGACGCTTCCAATTTAATGTGTGGGGGTGTTTTTTATCTTTGCGGGTGGTCTTGGGAGGGTGAGGGAAGCAAATTCTCGATGTAAAAAAGGTGGTGTCGTGTAAGAGCCAGCCTCCAGGTGGGGGAGGGTATTACAAGTCTCCACCATTTACAGTGCAGCGTTCCTGTCCCCAGGTTTCCCAGTGTGACGATGGTGTTTGAATTACAACAGTTTTGAAATCTTTTTTGATCATGGTACGTAACCCAGGTTATTTATTTGCCACTATGCAGAGCTGCATTGCTTCGACAAGCCCAGATAAAGGTATGCGTGGTGGGACCTTTCATTGGGGGTATCATTGGGGTCGTGGGTCGAATTCCACTCCTGACACGTGCACACAGTGTGACGGGGAACCTTGGTGTCTCAGAGTAACTCCGAGAAGTCGGAGGATTGCCATAAAAAGCAACGGGGTGCGTCCGCAACTCACCTCCTGGCTGGATCTTCCGCGCCCAGGGTCGGTTGTGCGTACATGTGGAATGAACACTGAAACAGATAAGAAACTGCGCCGGCGGCTGCACGCCTTGATTTAATTGGCCGAGCGTACCGGGCAATACGAGCTGCACCCTATCATTTATCATTGGCCAATGAACCCGAGTAAATGCCCTCAGTCATGCTACGTGGGCGATCAAAGTAGGAAGGACAAATCAAGACAGTTTCAGCTCGCATTGGCAACAATAAGGCAAACTAAAAAACAAATATTCAGCAGCAAGTATTTACAACACTATAACAATTACCATTACCACGAAGCCCACATACCCGCTCTCGCAATCTTAACAACGAATTACTTAACACTTCCCGACAAAAAATGGATGCAGACACCCGGAGAAGATACAAATGGCAGAAGAGGGGTGAGAGAAGGTCGAGGTGAGAAAGAAGAGTTGGAGTGGTGTTGCAAGCCCTGACAACGTCTGAGTTACCGCCCAGGAAAGGGGACGCCGACAACGACCGGCACACAGCAGCGGGGCCCTGGGTCCATCCAACACCACGTGGTTGGACCCACGTCCAAATCCTGCAGGCTGCGCTCACGTTCCTTTCCAAATTTAACCAGAGGCAAGTGTACAGGGGGCAATTAGGAATTGTACGAGATCCACTATCTCACGACCTGAAGACGACCAGTTGGTCACGTCATGTAAGGGGGAGTTGACTGTTTTAAATTTAGATTCTTACATCAACATACCCTGAGCACCTGATGTCGCACAGATGTTCCGTTTGCAAAACAATCTGCACTGGGACTCGCAACACCTGCGAGTGGCCGAAAAAGTATTTGAAGGCAACGCTTTCTTAATATACCGAGGTCTACAACTTCCCCAAGGGTTTCCCTAAGAATAAACGAACCTGGCCGTGTTCACAATGCGAAATCAGGAAACAGTTCCTGGTAGATTAAAAGGCGATTATTTCCAAAATAATATCGGGAAGAAAGGAAGGACACAAGATGAATAAACTGGACAGATCTGGTGGTGAAAGGACAAATACAAAGGCAAGAAGTACGTAATCTTACGTCCAAATAAGTAAATATAGACCCCGAATGGGCCAAACCGACTCGTACATGAACAACAAGGGGCAGGCGAGGACTTATGCAAACACTAGTCAATGGTGTGGCAGTCTCTCGCAACACTGGCTGACGTGGCAGGCTGGCGATGAGGAGATGAGGAGGGCGATGAAAGAGTTTTGCCTGCTCTGCAGGAAAAGCCCTTCATGCTTGTAACAACGAAGCAGAGAAAGCAA
>JAXMNL010000717.1:0-18362 GCA_035128595.1 Eptatretus atami
GAGAGAGATGCCTCCCTCTCTTCCCCACTCCCGCTTCTCTCTCCTCCGCGCTTTTTTCTGCCCTCCTCTCGCCCCTCCCTCAGTATTCCTAGGCAGCGAAGTGCCGTGTGGTATTTGCTAGTAATCAATAAAGTTACGGTACTGACAATGGATGTATATATAGTGCGGCAGCCCAGCCCTATAATTTATTGACAACTCTGACCGTCATAAGGTCAGCGATGATATACCATTTGAAAATCAACGTATGGACACCATTGATGCAGGTATATGGGCCATACATAAGGGCAGTGGGACAATAATAGTAGTGTGTCAGTTACTGTATTCTGTCATGAATGAACTCGTGAGGCAGACTATGTGCTCCACGAGTGCCAGTTGTAGTTTTCTTAATATTTTGGCACAATTCCAAATTTTGATACAACACTTTCAACGTGTTGTACTCAAATTTCATGCCTCCCAATGTATGATACCGTGGTTGAGCACGCAGCGCCGCAGAGCAAGTCAGGCTTTACACCAAAGAGGTCACGGATTGCCGTATCCCTTGCTTTCGTGGTCCTCCGAACGTAGTACAGAGAGTTTTCCGGCAGGGCCTGCTTGGCAGCCCTATGTTGATCTCTGTAAAGGTTTGATTCTGTGAAGTCGGGATGCCTCTGGCAGGATTCTTGGTCTTCGTGGGGGGCTCTACAAACGATCGATCTGATGTCTGAACATACCCTACTCTGCACTAGAGTGCTGTAGATGTGGTGGTACCCATCTCCTGACTTATTTCAGTTGTACTGGAGTTCGTCGGGGTGGTGTACTGGCCCCCACACTTTTTCAGCAGCTTGTTATGGACTGGATTCTGGGAGGATGTCGGAAGAATCAAGCTGCGGTGCAATTTTGGAATGTCAAGATCTCTCGACCTTGATTTCACAGATGATGCAGTCATCTTTGGCGGAGATCTAGATATCCTTTGGGGGCCTCGGAGGTGCTGAATGAGGAGCTTGGCCGCTGGGATTAGGGTTTCTTGGGTCAAAACTAAGAATCCAGGCTTTTCAATGACATTTGGTATGCTGGCCTTCCTGTCTGTGTCTGTTTGTGGTGAGGATGTTGAGGTCACAGGAGAGATTCTTACGCTTGGCAGTGATATTCAGGTCTCTGCGGCTGTGAGCCAGATTCACGACTGGAGTGGGTCAGTGACCTGATCGGACCTGGAGTCATGGATTCACTGAGGATCATGGGGGTGGCGCTGTCCGTACTGTGCAGGGAGGACGAAAGTCCGGTCTTTCAGGTCTCTGTTTGTGCTTCCAGTCTGCTCTAGACGGATGGAGACTTGGACTTGACCAAGGATCTGAGACAGAGACTTAATTCCTTGGTACAAGGTCTCTACGGAGAATCCTTGGCTATCGTGGTCAGACTTTATGTAGCAACGAGCGGTTGCTAGAGAGACCTGAATTGAGATTTGTTACCTGCATAGGTCCGTGAGCGGTCAGTTGCGGCTGTATGGACTGTGGCTCGTTTCCACCGCTGATCCTGCTCACCAGATTCTCTCAGCGAGGGAGCCCGTGAGTGGACGGACCAAAGGCCAACCAGCCTCGTGTTGCAGCAGTTGATCCAGCATCTCAGGAGATGGGGATGGGCACTGGCAATCTGCCTGGGGGATGGCCAGCACGGAGGCCCTGAGTACGCGGAGAAAGTGGACCTGCGACCGAGACTCTCGGTCGGGACATGCTCCCAACCTGACCTGACCCTGATTGGATGGCATGTATTGATGAATTACCTCTGCATGTGAAAACACGAGAGTGATAGTTTTCGCTGAGTTGAGGGTTGAACCCAAGCTTGACAGCTCCAATGTGAGTGCACATATATCTTGAGCTTTTTTTCCAGCCATGGAAACGTTCCTTATGACCAAATGACATAAGTGCCGAGTTTATCGGGAAAATGTGGTTGTACAAAGAGTAGATTACTCAATTTTTTTTGCAACTACTTTTCTTTAAAACCCATGGTAACCAGCCCAAAGGCCGACTCTATAAAAAGATGCAGATGAAATATTTAAGCCCAGGCAGTGCATGTGTGCGTGTGGCATCTTCATACGTGCGACGTTGGTTCTCTCGAAATCGCTCTATTTTCATATAAAGTACCATAAAAATTTAAACTGACGTTGTTTGTGGTGTGCTGCATGTGCGTCCCACTGTAGATGAGACTCATATGGTTATCCTCTCCATATGCGGGTTTCAGAGGTGAACAGAGATACATATTAAATGCATACATTATAGATACGCTGCCGTAAATGTTTGGAATGCCATTCAACCCTGAGTTTACATTTCTATTGTCTGACATTTTAACCATATGTAATATCATGTCGCCTCCTATTTATGCAGCATATATTGAAACTGTTGTCTTTCCTGCATTCCGCAGACATGTTCAGTGAATCATGGAAGCCTGAAGAGCTATACAGCCTTTGCCAGAGCTTTGTCATGACTTGGCAAGGGAAGTGCAGGAAGAAGGTCATATATTCAGTAAGAACTGTGGCCATGTCCACGCATGTTTTGTTTTGTTTTCAAATATACTTGAGAGATTATGCACTTGCCTTTGTTATCTTGATGTCGCTAGAATGGTTTTATTTAAATTCCACCATCAATAGTATGTTTGATCGTGTGTGCTTATGACCTTGGTAAAAATTTCAAATGTGTTAATGGTCATGAGATGGATACAATCCTTATTACAGTCAGGTCATCAATTCACCGTATTAATTCCAATATGGTTTCAATATGTTTCACCCTCGAATTTATCTCACTTTGCCATCATCATTGATTTCAGCACAGGTATTAAAGGCAAGAAGCACTTGAGTAATAAGTATTGTTACGCACCACTAGCAGAGGAAGACCCCTCATCAAATTGATATACCAACATTACTAAATTATGCGCTTTTCGCAGCTCTTCTGTTACCTGTGAACTTTTAAATTGATGCTGCAAGTATTTCAAGTTGGACAACATACTGTATCAAGTCGAACAATGGTGGGCCCTTGCAGCCATTACTATAATTGTTTGATCATATCTCATTGGATCTGATTTGAAATGAAAGTTTTGGGGAAGAATCTCTATCAGAATTCATGGAAGTGCAAAGGTGATGCCGTAAAGACTACCTGTCAGTAGTTTGTGGGAAATTCCACAAAACCTACACCTGCCTTATTGTTTAACCATTGCTTTTTTTTTTTCATGGTACTACTTTTGCCAATATGGTTCTTTAGGTCCGCACCATACACTCAAGCTCAAAAATATCACTTTTGAGGTGTAAAAACGAGAACGGTTTCTTTGCCAAGTGCGGTGTCATCAGAAGAGTTGCTAATTTGCTGCAGCACGAGATCTACTCAGATTGAAGATAGGAGAGTGTGACCCAAGCACTTCGTCTAAGGCTCATGGGTAAGCACTCTTTATAAGTTCCATTTGTATTGTTAATAACACCGTAAATCGGCAGGACCTACGTTGGTTGTTAGGAAATGGCATGAGTTATTAAAAGAAAGGCATTTTAGAGTGCTTGGCTTAGCGCAAGCAACTTTTGCAATTGATAATCATTGCTTTTCCTATTTTATGGCTTCAATAAATTGAGAATTGGGTTCTTCATACTCAACTACTCATTTGTAATACTGAAAGTATTCTAATCATTCTTCACGGCTTCTCAATGACAGCTATAATGCCACTAAATTTTTTATACGCCCGATATATATATATGGGCGTATTATGTGATCAGGTTGTCCTGTCCGTCGTCCGTTCTGTCCGCACTCTAACTCCCAAAGTTTCAACTTTCAAATTTCATATTTGGTACCGGCATAGGTACAGACTGGTGGAGACGGTGTGTCGGCGACATACAACGTTCACTCATCTAAAGTGGTTGCCAGGCAACCAGGATGCTGTTTTCCATGTAGTAGCACAATTCTGTTAATACAGTCAATCCGCCCGTTTCTCGCGGGGGTTACGTTCCAAACCTCACCGGCGCTAAGTGAAAATCCGGCGAATGAATGGACGCCTCCCAAAAAATCCAGATCGTCTGGTCTGATCGGTTTGGGAGTGATAGGGGGTTTGAGTGCCTGAGATCGACTAGTCTGGTCTGGTCGGTTTGGCAGTGCATTGGGTTTGAGGTGCCCGGAGATCGACTAGTCTGGTCTGGTCGGTTTGGCAGTGATTTGGGTTTGAGGTGCCCGGAAATCGACTAGTCTGGTCTGGTCGGTTTTGAGGTGCTGGGTACCGAGCATAGTGCTCGTCCAACGGCGGCATAACCTTTTCCTTCCCGAAGCATAATATCGAGCACCTTTACCTTAACCTTCTGCCTGGAGCGTCCCAGGACCTTCCTCTTGGGCGCTTCGGTCCTTGCAGAAGCCTTAGAAGGTGCAGGGCGTTTGGGCGGCATCGTGGGGCCTTGGAGAAAAAACGTAGAAATATATTCGAAGTTCACAAGCGAAACTTAGTCTCCGTGCGTGTGTGACTGGTCGAGCACCAACGCGTTATAATTATTTGCTTAAATAATTTATATTTTACATATTATTACCGCGATGTACCGGGGGAATCCGCAGAAAAAATTTAAGTTACGTTCAAGGGAAAACCCGGGGGGGGGGGGGGGGAATGAACCGGCGGGCGCGATAGGTGAAAAACCGCGATGAAGGCGGGGGTTGGACTGTATAACCTTCCTTGTTCTTCATAAATTGAACGTGTTTGAATATATAAAATTGTGTGGCGTGCCGTGCGTGTAACGAGACTTTTTCGGGCGTATATTGTAGCTCACTTGCGCTCTTGTTATTTTTGACTTCGTGCTTCTCAACAGCTTTTCTTGAACATCTTATTTTGCAAGATTGTACTTCAGCCTGCTCAACTAACTTTGTATCTCATGTTATTTTTGTGCTGTTGTGGGCAGGTGTGGCGGTTGTCAGTTTTGTTTGACGCGGATGACCAAAAGAAGCAACAGAATATCCATCGATGTTCTCCTGAACATTGGAAATAATGGAAGAATGTTGTTTCTTTCTTGGCATGCAGGAAACCAGGGTGCCATGTCCCCAACGTGCAGGGCAACACCCCACTGTCATTCTTCGCAAAGGGTTTGGGAAGCAAGCAAGGAAAAATGAAGGCTGCGCCACATGAGTGTTCACATCAACATGTAGACAGGTCAAGCGCCTGATGCTCTCTCAAAGTAGACGTACAGGCCCAAAAATAATGGCGTGGAGAAACAAAGGAGTCTGGACTCGTTTGCCCTGTGTGTTTCCAAAAACAAAATTGTAAAGGTCTTTATAACTTCAATATGCACATTGACCATTTGGTCTTGGGCTTAATTTATTCTGAAGATGTTCCACAGTAAACACCTCTCTCCTCCAGCCTGCTATTCTGGATTGATAATTCTGTTGCTGCAGCAACCAGAGTGGGTACCAAACCACATTCTTTACCTTCCAGGAAAGGACTTTTCTAACCTTGGAAGCCCAATCAGGAAGAAGGATGTTGTACATTTGCATCGCAAGGAAATTCAACAACAAGAAGTCTCAGAATCAGATAGTGCTGCCACAAGTTGTCAGCAGACTGTAGTTTGTGCAGTTTGTGCAGGGGATGAGAGTGCAGGCTTTTGCCTGATACCATTTGCTTCAGAAAGCCTTGCTGATCCCACTGCTTGTGGAGGTACGCATCAATGACTTAGTCCAGTTTGCCATTGTAGTCACCTGTGGGTTGATTCGTTCAAAACCTTCAACACCCATTTGGATGTTATGCCTCAACCAAAGGAATTTATCTCCAAGCTACAGAGCCATGCATTGCACAGATATGTCAGTCGCAGGTCGATGATGTTCATGATCCAGTGCGTTTTTACTTGTAGTGTAGCAGGACGATAATCATTGAACTGAATGTTATTTTTTATTTTATTATTTGGCGAAAATTCGACATTTTTCGCCAGTATAGATTGGGTTGGTCTTGGTGCGTTATTTTGTCTTCTGTCTGTTTGCTTGTATGTCATCGCCAACAGGTCACAATTTAAACTGATCTTCAGCGATACTTCACACTTGTAGGTTCCGTCATATAGCAGAAGCCTAATTGCTTTTGAGGTCAAAAGGTCAACACAGGCCAGAGGTCAAACAACTTTGTCAATTTCTAAAATCCTGCAGTTTCATCCAAGTTGAACTTGAATTTGAACAGATTTGCAAATCAGGTTACTGAAATTCACCACAAATGGTTTTTGAGGGTGAACATCAACAAAGGACAGATTTCTTAAACATCCTCAAGTTTCATCTGATTGACTTGAAATGTGAAGAGGATTTGCATATCAGATCACTGAATTCAAATGAACAAGTAATTTTGAGGTCAAAAACGTCACATAGGCCATGTTTCTAAAATCCAGTTTTCAATCCGATTCGACTTTGAAATTTGAAGAGGAGTTGTAATATTAATTTCGTTGACTTCAACCACTCAATTATTGTTGAGGTCACATCGGCCAAATGGTCAACTTAGGCCAAAAAGTCGGCATCGGTCGTATTTTCTAAATTGTCAGTTTTTCATCTGGTGACGTTGAAATTTGAAGAGTTAGTTGGCAACATATTTGATGCATTGAAATTTAAACCACCGAATTATTTTTTTCGGCCAAATTTTGTTTTTTTGAAATTTCCCAAGCATCGTGCTCTGCACATCTTTCTTATTATTATGTTTTTTTACTTTGTTTGTAGGGTACGTGTTGTTATTCATCGAGTTTGACATTGGTTAAGTCAGGTTTGATGTGATATCATACTGTTGGCCCGACCATACATGAATTACCAGAGAATAGGCAATCCGGGTCTCTTCAGTTAATGGAAATCGAGTCTCGTATAATTTGAGGAGGCTTTCAATGACAGCTAAAAGCACTGGAATTGCTACTTTTCATGCTGAGAGTCCTGGCTGAGAGCTTCTGGATTTTTTTTCTGGTTACTACATTTACTATCATGCTATGTGTAAAGGCAAACACACACACACCTATTACTTTTTTAGAACGTCTCCATTTCAGTTATAATTCTGGTATCGTGATGTGTACGTTTATTTCCCATCTGAGTGAAACATTTGCTTATGGTGTTTTGTAAAATGTGTTTTTTTTTTTTACTATGAGGCACAGTGTTAGTTTATACATGCAAGAACAATACTTTACTGTAGAAATTTAGAAAGACTGGACTGACAGACAAGGTGAACAATTGCCTTAACCCCGCTTTTCTTTCGCTGAAGCGTGCAGGACAATACCTACTGTTCGTGTTTTATCCATCCTTGGTGCAGATTTTAGTAGCTGGTTGGCTGGTTTGTTATTAATACTTCTCCCAGCAGGATCTAGGAGAGCAGTAATCTGGCAGTTTTAATGGTACTGCATTTAGTAAAATTACTATTAGAATGTGAAATTGGAACAAGGCAATTTCATTCATTGAGACAAAGGTTTATCCTTTCAATAATGTTCATACTTTTCACAGATTTGTTCCATTTTATACAATTTCAAACCACCTAGCCATCCTCCAAAAGATTACCGATGGGGAGATGTCATCATGAAGAGGAAGACCTAGTCAGTCCAACATCAATTCCCTGAGTGCCAAAGTCTGTAAACTAATCGAAGAATCACTTCAAGAGAGAGAATTGAAAGACTTTGAGATCATTGCTAAATGTTAGACAATAACCATTGCGTTCATTGAGCCTTGTCATTTCTATGCAATACTAGGAGAGCAGCTGCTCTTGAGCCTTTCACCTAGCATGGTTCAATGGTCGTTTGTAAAATTGTGTAATTTTTTTTTTTTAATGTAGTGCATTGAAGGTATCCTGAGACCTTGACTATGTAGTATTTGCTGAAGTGGAGGGATGCATTCAGGTATCTCATTGTTTCAGTCATTTTCTGTGAAACTGGTGATTCAAAGGGTTTAAGAATAATGAACTACCTGTTATAGTTTAATGGCTCAACAATGGACAAGTATGTTGTGACAATATGAAATATAATGCCCGTTTTCACAACAAAGTTTTGCATCATGCCAGCCAGCATGGAATCGCTGGATCATGGACCCTGAACGAGCTGTAGCAATCAAGAATCAGCTCACAATCTCACTTCTCCAACAGTTTAGATTTTGGATACATTTTTTTTTTCATTGAATCCTGCTGGATCAACTGGTGCAACAAAGTAAACATATGATTGCATAAACATCGTATCAAGGTGTGGGTTCATAATGGATTATTTACTGGGAACCCATAATATATGCTTTTGCTTATGTATACCTGTTGTGACACCATCGTGATTCAATGATTCTTTTATTACCCCACAATTAACTGTCATTACCCGAGCGCTCTAGTTGCTTGTTTCAATTTCCATCCCTTTGCTCTCTCTTCCTTTCCTGTTTTAATTTTTTTTTTAATTCTCTTGCTGTATTCTTCATGCTTATGCAGACACTGGGCTTGGTTCTGGCTTGATCCAGTTCTGAACAAGGAGAAGTTGCAAACTTGCTTGATGGAGCCTACTGATGGATTACTGAGCTTGTTTAATCTCATTGCAACAATTCCATTAGGTGTTGATCAATTGGTTGGACCACATGTCATAGGTTTTGAGATGTTCATTCCACTTTCCTGTGATTACTTAAAAGAACTGTCGCTAATTGTTAAAGCATTTAATTGTTATTCTCTCTAATGAAGAAAATTGAGTGGGTTTGGCCATCAGATTGCTTGTTCTGGCATAGTTTTTTAAAAAATATTTAATTTAGTAGCAATTGATCGAACATTGGTGGCTTTCAATATTGACACAACAATGTAGTCAGTAGATACTGGTAAATCTGCCTCTTATTACTCCACCAACCCGAAGGTCGAAGGAGGTCATGTTTTCCCCCTTTCTGTCCTGTTTGTTATCTTGCAAAACGAGTTTTTGCAAGATTATGTTAGTCAGTCTGTATGTTTTTGTTTATTTTTTTTTTTTGTTTGTTTGTCTGTAATCAACAGAAAAAAAAAAAATTCTGCAGACCACAGTTGTTTTCATTGGAAATTTTGTAACTCTCGCATATCAAAGAGGCCTAACTGGAGGTCCTTTCAGGCATAAAAATTTTGAAGGTCAAGGTCAAAGGTCAAGGTCCACTTTTTCGCAAATCAGTGTAATCGACAAAACCCTCATTTTTTGAGTAATTTTGATCGGTATCGTCTTCAAACTCCCTGGGATATGTTCATGGTCTGTGGCGCTCAGCTGATTAATTTTTGGTGGCTGATTGGGCCTTGACCTTCATGTGTTTTTTTTGTTGTTGTTTTTTTTTTTTTATCTGTAATCACGTATAAATCCCACTTCTGCAGAGCAACAAGTTTCATTGAAATTTTGTAACTTCGGTGCATATCAGAGGCTATAGGGTTCCTTCAAGCGCATAAACATTTTTGAAAGGTCAAGGTCAAAGGTCAAGGTCACTTTGTCGCAAATTCAGGGGAGTCGACGAAACCCTTATTTTTTTGAGTAATTTTGATCGGATCGTCTTCAAACTTCATGGGAATATAGTTCATGGTCTGGGCATTCAGCCTGATTAATTTTTGGTGGCGATTGGCCTTGACCTTCAATGGTTAACGCTAAGGTCAAACATATTTGAACCCCAAAGGTCACAATTTTCAAGTTTTAGGAACCATATCTGTAGTACCTCAAATTGAACACCGCTCGATGAGTGCTTTTCGTAGATTATCAAGCTTGAGACAATTAATGACGTCAATTTGGGTGACGTTATGAGGCAAACGATATTTTTCATGGTTACTCTGTAAGAACGATTCTCATCGGAATCTCTCGTAGGCAGATATTCTCAAGGAGTTCGCTCCTTGGTGGATAGCAGCTCTGTTCACCTCAGTGTGACCTTAAAGAAGTCACCGTGGTCACCTTTTGGCAAGATACGGATCACCCTACGGGTGACCATTGGTTTTTTTTGTCTGTTTGTCTGTCTATGGCAAGATATCTCAAAAAGAATGTGGACGGATCCGTGATAAAATTTTAGGTTACAGGTTGGTGTGTGGCAAGGACAACCTGATTAGATTTTGGTGAAGATCGCGGATCCGGATCCGACTACTAGAAATTTTAAAATAAATGTTTGTTGTTCGTTTCTTTTTTTCTGTTTGTTTTTAGTCTTGTTTTTGTCGTGTTCGTAGACTTACAAAACAAGGAGATTAATGCAAATAACATTCGGAAAAAGAAAGAGATCAGGACCTAAAAGAGGAATGCATAAAAATTAGAAGCAGAGATGATACAATATAAAAAAAAAAAAATATATATAAACATAAATAAAGAAACCAAAATGTAAACAGAAAATTAAAAAGATAATAACAAAATAGAAAAATAGAAAAAAAAACCAAATAAATTGATGGAGAATAAAAAAAGAAAAGAAAAATAAAAAAAAAAAGTATTCTCGTGGTGCTTCGGGTCAAAGAGAAAAAAAAGAAAAACAAGAACAAAAAAAAGAAAAAAAAAACAAGAAAGAAGAAACTAAAAAAAATAACGCAGAATAGCAAAGAAAAAAAAAAGATAAAAAAGACAAAGTAAAAAGAAAAGAAATATTAAATAACTGTGATTATTTTTCTTCACCATTGAGAGAAAGGGCTAAACTAATATATAGCACGATATATAAACAATAACAATTGATTCGATTTTGGTGAAATCGGATCTGGATACGAGATTTATTTATTTTAAAAGTGATTCTTCACCATTGAGAGAAAGGGCCAAAAACGATTATTACTGTACGCATGATATTTCAAAAATGCAATGGGCCCGATATGTTCTCATGGATCAGTTTACGTGGCAGAGGTATGCGCTCTAGACCGGTGCCCTTCTAGTTTTTATCTGGTTGATCCACAGATAGTGCTGTATAAAGCTAGGAATTCCACCTTTCAAGAATGCTTAATCTAGCTGTTTCGTTCGCTGTCACTGTGGTCAAAATCATTCTATACTAGTGAGTACCGCAGAATTTCCCAGGGAATTCCATGAAATATGTATTTAAATATTTCTGCATACAAATTGGGAATGTTGGCCTTGTGGTTTTGTTACCAATCTGGGTGTTGCAAAATATTCTTGGACTGACTTTCCCTTCTTTTAACCTTTTTCATTAGTCGCCTACCGGTTTCACCGGAGGAGACAATAGGTTTGCCGGGAGGGACCATCTTCTCCTCAGTTCATCCATCCTCCTCCTATCCACCCTCTTACTCTTGCAATCTCCTGGGAAAACGTGTAAACAATATTACAATTAAATTTGTGTTGTTGACAACAAATCACTACAACCTCAACATACAATCTCACAAAACATTACTCGATCACTCCCAGTAAAACGCAGGCAGTGTATTTAGCACAGACCTGATCAAGGCCGAAAGGCCAATTATCTGATTTTCATTTTTTTGTAATTTATATATATATATTTTTTTTATCCAAACATAACCTCGACCTCCTCTGGATGAAGAGGAAGCCGTGCAAAGTTTGTTGACACGATTCTCTGCAGGTCCGAATGCATAAACAAACAAACACACACCAATCTTCTCCTCAGTTCATTCATTTCGGTTCTGCATATTCTCATAATAACGTTTTTTTGTGAAGATTTGATGACAAAGTGCTCAATTGGAAAGACGTTATGTCCCTGGCACAGACACAATGAAGTTCAGTGGTAAATAAAACTTTATTCTTTATATATTAGATACCCAGTACTGTTTTCCAGTGCCATTGTTAGAACACACTAATACTTACTGTAATCAAATAAAATGTGAAATGGTGATCTTGAATACAGCGCAGTATATGTAATAGAGGGGGAGCACTCGGTAGAGTGCAAAACCTCCGCGCCATAGTGCGGGTCACTTAAGTGAACCTGATGTCCTATTCATTGTAGGTCAAACGGATCAGACTCTACTGAACCACGATTGAATAAACTAAACTCGATCGACACGCATGTAGAATGCCAAAAAATAAAATCGAATTTCTTTGAAAAAAAGTTGCAAATTCTGTTTTTTTTTCTCTAACATTTTTTTTTGGTTGGAATCACTTAAAACATGGAGAAATGCAAAAAAAATTTCAAATATTTTTCAAATAAAATCGAAATTTTTTTGAAAAAGTTGCAAATTTTGTTTTTTTTCTTAACAAATTTATTTATTTTTGGTTGGAATCACTTAAAACATGTAGAAATGCAAAAACAAAAATTCAATATTTTTTCAAAATGGCCGCCATAGCGGCCATATTGGACTTTGGACCAAGTCCAAAATCTAATGCATGATCGTTGGACCATACCTAATCCCCCACAGTTTCGTCGAATTCGTCCAGGAGTTTTTCCGTAATACTGTTCACAAACAAACAAACAGACAGGAGTGAAAACAGTAACTCCGTCCATCTTCGATGGCGGAGGTTAATAAAGTGATAGAATATGCATAAGTTTGGGAGAACTGTTTTGTATTTTTAATGTTTTTTTTAAACATGTATGTTGATTTACAGTGTACTTCATACCCCTTCCTACCCCCAGACCTCATCCTTGGGGACAGAATGTAGAACGTTTTTTTCACAAGCGCAGTGGCAGTCAGAACATTTTGTACTTTTAAATGTTGTGTATGTTGTTTTGTTAGGTGTCAGTGGTACACTACAAAGGCTGGGGAGAGACTTCATTAAGAGGTAAAGATTTGACAGTTTTATTCACTTAAAGGTGTTCTCGACATTTGGAGTATAGCGAGTATGTACAAGTTAATATTTGTGAATGCACAGTTTTTTTGGATTGAAAGAAGATCATTTGGTTGAGTGTGAATTGTTTATTTAAAAATGGGAGGCTTTCTAAAGTTCCTCATTCTTCTATTCCAAAAAAGAATGAGAAGCATCTCAAAATGCAAAGCCCGTCCGCATCCACTTTGTACTCAAAACTAAACTTGACGAAAACGACAGTTGAAAAAATTGTACATTTTATTCATATCTGTTCTCCATATTCTCATAATAACTTTTGTGAAGATTTGATGACAAAAGTTTAATTGGTAAGAACGTTATGGCCTGGTCAGTCACAATGTAGCTCGTGGTAAATAAGAAGAACGCAGAAGCGGTTTAAAAAAATAAAATGCAGCGTCTTGTGCTTGCGTTCTGCAGTGAGGCTAACAAGGGCTATTTATATCACTATGACTGCCCTTTTCACATTTGACACAAGTAAAAAAAAATTATTTTCTCCATATTCTCTATCATAAAGGTTTGCTGAAAATTTGATGAAAAAGCTCAAATCTCAACTAAACTTGATGAAATGACGGTTATAAAACAAAGTTATGTAGTTATTAAAAGCTTTGGCTTGGTCAGATAGACGGAAGCAGACAGAAGCGTTGCAACAAACCCGTCTCCTGCTGCGTGGGAGGACGGTGCTAACTAGTTCATATCGACTCTGTGTAGCTGAGTTATGTGATCGCCATTTGTGAATAAGTAGTGTTGGCCTTATGTATTGCACAATATTTTTTAACTATAGGGGACAATTTGTCCAAGATATTGGTGACAATGCTAGTGGTAAAAATGTTTGTGTTCCATTATAACACATGCCTCTCTCCCCTCACCGCCCTCATTGATTTATTCAGACTGTTGATTATACCTCCTCTGTTTGTACACCCTGATACACAATGACTTGTCCTTGGAAGTCAGCCTGTGCTCGATGAATGTTTTGGAGTGTGCTAGAACTGTTTCACAGCAATGATCTTTATTGAAGACGAAAGACGAGTTACTGTGCTGTATTTACTCGTTACTGGCTGTTGTATGGGGTTGAGACATTGACCAACTAGAGAGATTTTTTTCCTGGAACATTGAGGCTATTCACAACAAGTGTCTCCAAAGCATATTAGGTTACCACTAATGGACAGGGCATAGTTGTAAACGAGTGAGAGACAGCGTTGATGGAGAAGTCACCGAGAGGATATTTGCAGCCAGAGACTCTTGACTTGGTCATTTTGCTCAGATGAAGACAACGCATCCCAAGAAGTCCGATTTGGATGGTTGTCAATTAGTCCCACATAGCACATGGATGCCTGTTGGTTAGAGAAAACAAGTAAGACAAGACCTGAGAGGTTTATTTAAAAAGGCAGATACTTCCACAAGTTCAGGAAAGAGTTCTTGTGGATGAAATGCAAAAGGGTGTGGGGGGGGGGGGGGGTTAGACACATCTACAAATAAATAGTAGATCTAGACCAAGTGAAACAGAGATGCTGCTATCGTCATTGCCAGACAGAACTTTCAGCAAATGCTATTTCATTTTCACGTATGCATGTCAGAGGTCCTTCAGAAGAAGGCAAGTATTGCCAGAATAAATGTCTAACAACTCACCGACGTGGTGATAACATACCAAAGATAAGCCTACAACTAGCCCAGTCTGTTACTTTGTGGCAGAAGGCATCATGCTTCTTTCAAGGTGTGTGTGTTTTTTATAAAAAATCAATAAGTAAGCTAAGGAGTGGGGAGAAAAGGATAAACTTGAGGAAGGAGTGGATGGTGGCAAACTATTCTTTTTGTGAATATGTAAATTGACCACTAGTTCCGAACCTAGCCTGATTGTAATTTCTCTTAGCTGCATCAAAACATTATTTCCTCTCTCCCACCCATTCTTTTTTACCCCCTTCTCCCGCAGCTAAATGCTCTTCATCAGCAACCTTTCCACAACTGGACTCAGATGATTGTTTACCAAACTTTTGAATATTCACATGGTTGACTTCATTCTGTGCATTTTCTTTCCGCAGGATAACTTGTAGAAAAGCCTCCGACGAGAAGGGCAAAATATTCCCCATCCAAGAACACGATTGACAAATTCTTCAAGTAACGTATGATATTTTTTATGTAGTTATTATATGTGCCGCTGTGCGTCGGGAACATTTATAAATGCATTTCGATGATAATTTTATTTGTTTGCAATGGTGAGGAAAGTCGTTCTAATTGCGAGTCGACGGCTCAATGCTGGCGTGAAAATGTTTTAAAGCTTATATCACTGCCTTGCACAAATGTAAGTTATTGAATTTTGAATGAATGGACATAAAGAAAGTATTTTTTCTGGTTTCATTGTCCGTTAATTGTTTCATTAGGATTCTCATGGAGGATTTGTGGATATTATTGGTTCATTGGGGAGATTGTACATAAATCACATGCAGTGATGCACAGTAAACATCAGTCCACTTTTACATGAATTGCAAGGACAGTAGACAATGGAACAGCACATATTGTATGTGGAATTTGTAGCTGGATTCCTTTTTTGTAGCTGCAGGCTGGTGAGACATCCATGAGCCAGCGGTTCAGATGGGAATAGGAAACGGGCCAACTGGGTTTCAAACTTAAAATGATTTGATTGGAAACAAAATCCTTGGGCTTTCTTAACGTGGCAAAGCGTGGAGAGAAATGGAAAGCTTACGTAAATACGCGGCTGCATTTACAAGCTTTCATCGTGGTGGGAATGGCCGCATCGCAGGGCAGGCGCAGAGTAAAGGCGCTTATCACGGCACTGGGCGTGGCCACACCACCTGAGAACCGGCGCACCTAGCACGGCGTTTTGCAGGAAAACATGGACGATGATTTGGCTTCGGATGATGATGTCTGTGAGTGCGATCGACACGCGTTATTCCTGTCCGCCGTGCCTATTGTACATGGTGTTCCTCGATCTGCTATTATGTGTCGCTTTCACCATCGCACTGTATGGGGTTAACATTGTTCTTTGGGCGTTTGCGCTACAGTGGTTGATTTGATGATTAGGTCTCTCTGCTGGGATAAAAGTTATCACGTGCTTGACAGGTGCACTGAAACGAGGCATGAAAACGTGGTTTGGGTGTTTGCAATCGTGATCAAATCCCTATCCCACAAACACCCTGAAGGGTGTAAATCTATACGCCATTTTTGCATGAGGAGACACTCAGGGTTAATGAAGACAATGTAAGGTTAATGCAGAGGCGGATACAGCATTGTGAAAAAGGAGTGTCGGGAGGGGTGAGTGTTCTTGTCCTAGAAATTGTCAAAAAAAATTCAGGGCCAATACCATAATTGAGGCAAAAATGTTGTTTTTAACAGATCTAGTTGTTGATTTGAGGGTGTAATGTATTTTTCCCCTTCCTGAAAAAGGGGGGAAGGTGGGTCGGTGGGTCTACATCTACTGGACTCCCCATCCCCCAGACTTGTGTCAATGTACAAATCAGTTAGTTCTCGTTTGTCTTATATTCTCACTACTAGTGCTCAAGTCTGAAAAAGATCTCCATGACTCTGCAAAAAGAAACGACTTGAACAGAATCACGGAGCTCTTAAGAAAGGGAGTTAACGTGAATGCCAAGAGCTACGTAAGAGGGGTTTCGTATTACTTACACTTCTTTGTTTTTGAATGTTAATGGTCTATCTATCTATGTTCAAAATATAGCAGACTGTCCGCGCCCCCCCCCCCCCCACGCAAATTTTCTCCTACATGTCCCTTCTCTCTGCTTACTCATTTATTCCCAAGCTTTCCTCTTTTTTTGTTATTCCTACCCCGCTTCCTGAAACTCCTCTACGTCTGCTATAATCCTCCCTTTCATTATTCTTTTCATTTAAAGTTTCTTCAACTTGGTCACATCTCCCCCACCACCCCATTTTTCCTTATAATAAATAAATGTCCCTGAGAGGAGAGGTGACAGACACAACAGGTAATTTGTGTTTTTGCCAGACAAACCGTACTGCATTACACCTGGCAGCGGGCAAGGGACAAGAGGCTGCTGTGAAGCTGCTTTTGAACCACCATGCACTAGTTGATGATGAAGATAAGGTATGTGAAAGGAAGTGGATTTTTTGCATATTTCCAACAAAATGTCATCTTGCAAATGCAATTTGCATCATCTCGGGTTGGCTTGAATCTCGATCCCAACTATAAACTGTCATCCGGTGTTTCGCAAGCAAGTCGAAGCATCGATGTGTATGCCATTCCTTGGATGGACGTTAAACTGGGCATCTCGTCTGTCGGCATTAGTTGATGGACGTTAAATATCTCACTGTGTACTTTGTGAAGAGTAGGTGAGCTATTGCCGGCAGCCTGGCCAAATGCCAAATTCCTGCCCTAACCTACAGGGGGCACTGTGTCAGTCATCTTAAATACTTAATTGACATTCTTCTTCAAACTGGGAGATCGTAGGATAATGTGAAGCACGTTACAGGTCGTGAATTCCAAAGCGAGATAGCATGAGGGATAAAATTATCTCCATCGCCTTTTGTTTTGCACTTTGGATCAGCTTCGTGCATGAGTGTGCAGAGATGGCAAACCGAGTCTTGCGTCCAAACACTCGTACAGGAGGAACAAAGTTAGAAAGTTCAGAGCATTTGCAATGAAAATATCTGTAGAACAGACTAAGAGTGGCAACTGACCTACGGTGAAAGAGCGGTTGAAGAATTGAATCCATCTCCACACAAACCAGGTTCACTAGGGCGCCTATCAAGTAAAGATAAGTGGCAGGCTGGTGCTCCAGCCCAAATGTGGCAATAGTACTCCATGAGGGGATGTATAGTTGTCTTAAACAGGTACAAAACGGTATCAGGAGGTAAATACCTCCACGTTCGATAAAGACAACTGGCTTGGAAGCACTCTTAGGTCAGGACAGGTCAGGTATGGGAGCATGTGCCAGAGTAGCGCATCGCTGCGTCCACTTTCGGCCGGTACTCTAGGGGCCTCCGTCTGGCTATCTCCCAGGCAGATGCCTGAACCATCTCCATCTCCTTGAGATGCCGATCAACCTTCTGCAACCATGAGGTACGTGGTCGGCCCATTGGCCTCCTCCACTCATGAGGCTCCCTCGCTGAGAGAATCTGGCGAGCAGGATCAGCATCAGGAAAATGAGTCACATGACCATACAGCCTCAGCTGACGCTCACGGACTATGCAGGTACCAAATCTCATTTGAGTCTCAGCAACCGCTCGTTTGACACAAAGTCGACCAGCGATAGCCAAGGATTCTCCGAAGAGACCTGGTACCAAAGGAATTAAGTCTTCATCTCAGATCCCTGGTCAGAGTCCAAGTCTCACGTCCATGAGGAAGATGGAAGCACCAAGGACCTGAAGACTCAGACTTTTGTCCTCCCGACAGATACCGACAGTGCCCACCCCATGATCCAGTGAATCCATGACTCCCCAGGCCTGACCCAGATGTCTGTTGACCTCTGGCTCACAGCTAGCAGAAACATGAATATCACTGCTAAGGTAAGTGAATCTCTCCGTGACCTCAACATCCTCACCACAAACAGGTACAGACAGATGATCAGGCATCCAATATGTCATTGAAAGCACTGCGATCTTAGTTTTGACCAAGGAAACCCGTATTCCCAGCGGCTCCGACTCCTCATTCAGCACCTCAAGGGCCCCTTCAAGGATATCTAGTCTCTCCGCAAAGATGACTGCATCATCTGTGAAATCAAGGTCAGAGATCTTGACATTCCCAAACGAT
>JAXMNL010000717.1:22082-35101 GCA_035128595.1 Eptatretus atami
CTTGATAGATACGTGAGGGAATATAAATGTCCATACTAGTGCAAATCCATTTAGTGGGGCAACTTAGCTAAATATAGCATAACAATTGTGCATTTTGTGAGGAAAGCACCAAATAGAGAACCTGACTCCCGATGCATATGCCAAACTGTAAATTTGAGGTCGGGTAATAATGGTCTGAGGTTTTCTAGGTTCGGGCAAGACCGCTTAGTTCCAATTGAATGGAATAGTCTTAACCTGCAGCTTGAATGCAATTCTAGACGATTCTGTGCTTAAACTTTGTGCCAGTTTGGGGAAGGCCGCTCTTTCGCTGTTCAGCTTTGACATGCCTCAGGTGTACAAAGCGAGTATACGAGAAATATTTGTTTGGTCGAGATCGTTTGTAGGAAGAACTTGACTGCCTGCACCAAGCCGAACTCACCCATCGACACACCTTTAGGATGAATTGGACACCGACTGCGAAGCAGACCTAACCGCCACATCAGTGCCAGCTCACTCATGCTACTTGTGCTAATGGAACAAATTTCCCGCAGCAATGATCCGACATCGAGTGGAAAAAGCCTCCCAGAAGAGAGGAAGCTGTTTAACAGCAAAGGGAGGACAACGTCCCATATTAATGCCCATATTTTGGAATGAGATGGTTGGACGAGCAGGTGTCCACAGAGACTTTTGGCAATGATAGTTCATACATACCATATATACATACATACATACATAATAGATGATTACATAACATAAAATACATACACATAGATACAGTATAACACATACAAAGCATCACATAGAACATGTACTACATAGATACATTATTACTATACATACACATAGATACTATACATACATAATTACATACAACGATACTACATATACATACATAGATACAATACATAGATACATTACAACATAGATACATACACATAATACATACATATAATAATACATATACATATACATATACATAGACAGTAACGTACATAGATACATACATACATAATACATACACGATAATACTATACATACATAGATAACACATATACGATATACATATACATATACATTAGGTGGTCCAAAAAATCGAAAAAAATAGAATGTTGCTCCACAAACTTAAATTTATTCTAATATGATCCAAAACGCCGATACATTTTTTTAAGCTTGATCGAGTGATTTAGAGGTCGCTCCATATGCACACTTTTAGTCTCATGACTTGAATAAATAGGTATGTCAGGTACGATTACGGGGTACTTCTGGATGTCCAGGTGAAATGGAGTGCATTTTCGAACTCTATGGGGGTCGATTTACTCAGAAATGACTGCCACGACATTGAATTCACTACCATTTCGAAATATGACTCCTAAAACAAGATTTATCATTATAGTGGGCAACTTAGCATAACAATTTTGCATTTTGTGAGAAAGCACCAAATTTGCCACACTAGTAGCCCAACATATTATGAACAGATTTGGATATTGGGCCATCTCAAATTCAGCCGCTGATGGCTGTGGCAGCCATTTTCCACTGCCATCAAAAATTTTGAATGGCCCAATATCCAAATCTGTTCATAATATGATAGGCTAATAGTGCTCCAAATTGGTGCTTTCCTCACAAAATGCACAATTGTTGTGCTATATTTAGCTAAGTTGCCCTACTATTACTGGAGTGAGCTAACTAATCCTACTCATTTCGATATTTTCTAATCTATAATTAATTTGCTGTCCTCCGTCTAAACATTTCTTAGAGTAAATCGACCCCACTGAGTTGAAAATGCAGTCCATTTTCACCTACGAAGTTCAGAAGTGTACGGTTCGCATCTCACCATACCCTAATTTAATATAATAATAACTAAATAAATAACTAACATATTTTCTGTGAATCATTGAATCTTAAAACTTCATGTTGGCCGCTAGAAAATAAGTTCAGGCGAGTGAATGCAGATAGAGGCGGAGATGATAGTGGTATTTGTAAAATGAGATAAAATTTAATAGTTTGTATTCCATTGATTTGAAAAATTTAGGGTATGGTGAGAGCGAATCCGTACACTTCTGAACTTCCTAGGTGAAAATGACTGCATTTTCGGACTCAGTGCGGTCGATTTACTCTAAGAAATTTTAGACGGACAGCAAATTAATTATGATTATGAAAAATATCGAATGAGTAGGATTAGTTACTCAACTCCAGTAATAGTGGGCAACTTAGCTAAGATATAGCATAACAATTGTGCATTTTGTGAGGAAAAGCACAAATTTGACCACTATTAGCCTATCATATTATGAACAGATTTGGATATTGGGCCATCTCAAAATTTTGATGGCAGTGGAAAATGGCTGCACAAGCCATCAGCGGCTGAATTTGAGATGGCCCAATATCCAATCTGTTCATAATATGTTAGGCTACTAGTGTGCTAAATTTGTGCTTTCCTCACAAAATGCACAAGTGTTATGCTAAGTTTCCCCACTATTATGATAAATCTTTTTTTAGGTCATATTTCGAAATGGTAGTGAATTCAATGTCGGTGCAGTCATTTCTTAAGTAAATCGACCCCATAGAGTTCGAAAATGCACCCATTTCCACCTCGGAATCCAGAAGTACCCGTAATCATACCTACCATACACCTAATTTAACCAACTCATGAAACTAAAAGTCGTTCATATGGAGCGACCTCTAAATCACCTACCGATCAACTTAAATTTTTTTAAGCGCATTAATGAATCATAGTGAATATTTAAAGCTTGTGGAGACAACATCTGAATTTTTTATTATTTATTGCTGTTTTGGGACAACCCTAATATACAATACATATACATATACTGTACAATACATAGATACATATACATATACATACACATATACATAATATAATATACATAGATACATAGATACATATACATACACATAGATACATTAACATAATAGATACATATACATACATAGATACATATACATATACATAGATACATATCATAGATACATTTTACATACATATACATAGATACATATACTATACATACATACATATACATAATAAATACATACACATAGATACATATACATACATAGATCACATACACATAGATACATATGAAGACCACAAGTGGAAAACCAGAGATGTCCATTTTATAATTCAATTATTGCAACCTGCCAATAGTTGGCAACATAAGGTTTCCTCTCACAATATTACTTTAACAAATAACCGGGTTGTCACATAATTTATATGGTATAAAGTTTAGCCGTGCAATAAAAAAACAAGTTGTTGTCAAAGCCTGAACAAGTAAAACCCAGAGTTGTCAGTACTTTACTCCTGGTTATCTCCTTTCATTCATTTAACTGTTCCACCATAATATTCAGAGTGTAGAAACTAAAAAATGAAGGTTGTAAAACTTTCACAGCATAAACTCTGAGCACTACATGGCCTATTTGGTTATATCATGGCTCCGTAGTTCGTGCATATCGTGGTTTTCAAGCCTGGTCAAACCTTTATTTACTTTAGGACCCACGCCGTGGCTTAATGGTTAGCGCGTCCTGAGTACCCATGCTCATTCGATTACCCACCGCCCAAATCAACCTGCTTAGTTTAGGACTCAACATGAGGTGACTCCCATCGCGGGGTGCGTTGTATCTTGGTTTCCTCCCGGTTTTCTATCATAGTAAAGTACGGAGTAAGAAATGGAGAATCCGCGTCATATAAGCGAAATACCCTTGAGTATGGGCTTGACACCAATCAAACAAAAAAACAATGACCGTTTAATGTTGAAAAAAAAAAATCTGTATCACCAAAGTCATGTAATGTATGCTAATAACCGACAACAGCATGAATTTGCTACACATCCTGGGTTAAAATTGCATGGCAATTATAAACAAGGAATAACCCGTGTGATGTCAGTTTGCAACATTGAATCGTTCTTTGCTCTTAAATTTAATACACAGAAGCTTGGCAAATGCTACATGATTACTTTGATCAGCCAATGATCACTCTTCCTTTACTGGAAAAGAAATCTATATGACATTTATAAACAGTCCACCAAAGTCTTGAAACTTGTTTTTCAGTTTCTTCAATATTGACTTATCCTGACATCTCTGGTTTCCCCTTGTGGTCTTCATATACTACATAGATTACATACACATAGATACATATACATATACATATACAGAGATACATTATACATACATAGATACATACACATAGATATAGAGATAAATACATACATAAATATACATATACATATACATACATACATACATTAAAGTAGATATATACAAACACATAGATACACCATAGATAAATACATACATCCATACACAACATAACATACATTACATCCATACACACATAGATACATACATACCAACATACATACACATTAATAGAATACATACATCATAACACACATAATACATACATATACATCCATACATACACACAGATACACACAGAAGATAAAGCATATCATACACACATAGATACAACAACATACATATACATCCAACATACACCAAGATACATACACATAATAAGTTGCAATACATCCATACACACATGACATAATATACATACATACACACAGATGCATACACTACATAAATACATATATCCATACCACACATAGATACATGCTTATACATCCATACATACACACAGATACATACACATAGATAAATACATACATCCATCACACACATAGATACATACATACATACATATACATCCATACATACACACAGGATACACACACCATAGATACATCACATATACATCCATACATACACACAGATACACACCACATAGATACATATACATACACACATACATACACATAGATACATATACCAATAATACATACACATACATAATACCATAATATATAGATAAATACTACATTAATAGATACATATACATTATACATACACATAGATACATACACATAGATAAAACACATACATCCATACACACTAATACATACATACATACATATTATACATCCCATAACATACACACAGATACACACACATAGATACTCATACATACACAACAGCATACACATAGATACATATATACATACACACATAAGATACATACACACATAGATACATCATACATACATACAGTACACACAGATACACACATAGATACCATACATACATATATACATACCATACATACATACACACATAGTCATACATCATACAACACAGATACACACACATAGATACATATATACATACACATAGATACATATACCTACATAGATACATACATACACATAGATACATACATACACACACACATACATACATACATACATACATCCAATTGCTTTATTTAATATAATGTGGATTACCATTAAGAGTGCATTGTTTCAAACACGGAAGTGGGCATGTTTTGTAGATCTTGCATTCTGTACGATCCTACATACCTTCATACATACATATACATACTTTGTTTTGTAAACAAAACATACAAAAGAGCTTTGTTTGTATTTTTGTAGATTATGGTCTGAAAAAGCAGTTGCCCAGCTAAGGCTTATAATTGATAGTAGCCCAGATGAAGTTTGTAAGTTTTTCGAAGTGATTTTCTTTTGTGTTTTGAATGATCAAAAGTTGTATGAGTGATTCCTTTAGATGTTGATTTTGTGGTTAGCTTTGCAGTGATTTTATTGTGTTTTGTGTAAAGTCTTTCGGGTATCCAAGTGAGTCCAGTGATGTTGGATGCCTGTCAAGAAAAATTTGTTGATTTAAAAGGTAATGGTTGAGTGCATCGAGAGTAATGTCTGTCTGGAGTGAGAAGGATTACAGAAAATTTGAAGTGGACACGTGATTCCAGTGTGAGCCAATTTTCAAAGATTGGAGAGATACTTGCTAAAGCGTTGGTAGTCCTGGATGGAATTAGAATGTTGTGGGACATTGTTATCTCATGTGCATATGATAGAAGTTATTAGTCTGCTTTAGGTCGGGAACCATGGAGGAATAAAATGAAGAGTGAGGAAGATAGTACAGAGCCATGTAAACATCTAATCGTAGAATTGAAGGAAGAGAGTGCATGTTGTAAATTTTTTCTGAGCTTGACGACCCGACGGAAAGTTCTGCTAGCCATTTCTTACTTGTTGTTATGCATGTTGAGTTGATTTCTCTCTTGCGGGTGAAGTTATGTTGGGCCGGGTGATATGTGTCAAAAGCTATTGTTCGCTGTCTATTGCTCCGAGAACCAGGTTTGCTTCCAGGTGGTTTCTTTTTGTTGAAGCCATCTCGAATTTGTGTTTCCATGTTAGGAAAGATGAGTGGTTTGTTGAGTTAATGGACAGAAGTCTTATCTTATGGCTAAAGGAAAAAAGGAGGATATTTACTTGGATGAGCCTGCTCAGGTGCTAAAGAAAAAATATTGATATGTATGCTGTGTTATTGGGAAGTATTTGTAAGTTTCATCCTATTATTGCTTTCAGCCAGAGGATTTATTGTTGTGTCCATGAATGTTGTATATTTATCGGCTAAATGCCAGGTGTTTCAGGCGGTATATTTCAGATACCCGTATTACTGTTTATGTAAGAAATACTATGTGCCCAAACCAGAAATGAAGCCAAGTCCTCTGGTGAACTCGACTAGCTGTTTTGTTCATTCTTGAATATCTGGGAAACCTGCCAGCTGAGCACACAATTCTCCCACACTATAGAGATGTCAATCTCTCCCCGCATGCTTTCTGGCGACACTCACAGCCAAACCATAGGCGCATTGCATACTTCATTTCGTGAGTCACCCAGATAGACATCAGATGGTCAGAGCACTGGTACAATTCACCAAGTTCACCAGAGACCTGGGCGTTCGATCATGGGGGTAGTTGTAATTTTCCCACATATACATGTTGTGTTCTGTCATGGTAATTGAGCATACAGCATTGTTGTGTCCTGTAGAATGCGAGTTTTCTCAATCCATATCTGCTAACTGATTAAAGGTGACAAGGTTGTGACCTGCTTTTTATTGTCAAGTTTCAATTTCTCTTGCACTTTGGTGGGAATGTGGGTTTTGACCAAGTAATGAGAGTTATCATTGAGGTGTCTTATTGCTGCTTTTTGGGTGGATTGTGGTGTCGTGATTGATAACGTTCGTCTGATGGGTGGGTTGCTGCTGGTGAGTGTGCATTAGTCCGCCAGAATTTATCCTTGGCTTTATGGTCCACAGACTGCTGTAATTTTCACCAATTTTTTCCGGTTTTTGTTTTTGAAGGTTTGGTTCAATTGTGTTGTTTAAGGGACCAAATTTGTTGTTGGTCGTGAAGCTTGAAACTTTGTCTTTTGTTTGAGAGTATTTCCTTGTAGAAAATGTTTTTTGTGTTGTGAAGTTGGAATTGAAATTTATGAAAATGCCTTTTGGGATAATTATTGGATGCAATCTTTACATTTTACCTCACACTGAGGGTGGGTGGAAGGTCTATGTTTTCACACGCCTGTCTGTGTTGTGTTATTTGTCTTGTCTGTCTGTGAGCATGATATCTAAAATGGTTGATGATGGGATTTGGCGACAAAATTTTTGATCGCTTGGTATGTGACACAGACAAATTTATTAGATTTGGTAAGTATCCAGATGCATCCGAATCTGAAAATTTTTATTTAAATATTAATTATTATATTTTTATAATTTCATTACTAATTACTAGTACGTGACCCTTAAAAAAATATATATATATAAATAAATATTCAAAACCGACACATAAACAACAACCCACACAGGCCGTTCTCTCCTCTCGCGTGCCCGTACGTCGTGGCCGGGAAGTTCGCCATCTATCGCAGTTACGATTATTCGCAATTTATTTTAATGCACAATTATTCCAATTAGCGCCAACGTATTTTTGCCTTTTCGCAATTTCATCGCAAGGAAAAAAACAAAAAGAAGAGCGAAGAGAAAAAAAAAATTACTCCTGTTCGGAGCATCACCACTCACTTCTGATTTACCGAAAACTTATGGCACCGTCTAATATGGAAAAACATCTATACTTGCGGGCATTGTATCTATAAATGCCGCATAAGAAATCGAAAATATTATAATACACAAATCATCACTCTCCGGAAAGCCCTACGTTTGATAACCCGTAATGCGGGAAAACACGGCTAGCTTCCCTCCCTCCATCTGGCCACTGCCCACGCAACAACTGGTCTTGTCATTGGTTGTAAAAAATGCCATAACTTGAGGACAGCTTCCGATATAATATCAAACCTTGAAAAAGGCACTTCCTCAGTCCCAGCATATACCTGCAAGTTTCAATGAAGATCGGACCAATGGTTGTCAGAAGAACAGCGGTCCAGACAACACACAACACACACAACACACACACACACACACACACACACACTACACACACAACATTGCTTGGAATTAAATTAGTATGTAGAGTTAATTATAATTGTAGAATTATAATTTTAAGCTTGTTGCTTTACACAACTGCACTGTTACAGTGCCCCTCCGTTTTACGGTCTCCCGCACATTTTGTGAAACCGGACAATAAAAGCCGTGAGTTTGATTACACTGATCTATGCAGTCGATTGTCCTGCCCTAGCACAAAATTGGGACAAAGATGCTGAAATTTTTCTCAACCTCCTCCTTCCTTCCTCGCTCCAGGCGAGTCTCCAGTGCTGTGGACTCTCTGATTCGCTCCTTTAAACTAATCAATCACGCTTGCTTGGTAAGCGACGTGAGTGAATGCAAGGGAAAACAAGCTTTGCTCTCCATGACCTGGGTGACAGAAGGCCAGCGGATATTTGGACACTGGGGCACTCTAACACATCGCCTATGGCCATAGACCCTTCTGAAACACATTTTCACAGCCCCCAGAGCTTCTTCTCCGTCGTTTCTTTCAGCAGCGTCCAAACAGCCTCGGGTGATTCATTCACCAATTATACATTGCGAACTTAGGAGACTATAGTTTCTTACAATTTGGGACCCTGCAAATGAGATGAATCAGGAACTTGGCTCAATCGAAAAAAAACGCGAGTAAAGTGCACCGAGGACTTTATTGAATCAGACGATTTACTGTTTGCAAACCACTGTTGAAATGTCATTTCAAGTTAAGTCCTCTGCCAAGTGTCAACCTCCATACCACAATGCCCACCATCTATACACAATGTGTCTTCCAAGCCTGGCTGGCTTATCAAAAACATGCGCCGTTCAACTACATAGATGTGTGTACCCTTGCTTGGGACACGGGCTACAGTTCTTTACTCAACCTGATACTTTAAACGATTTTTCACCACACCCATGCCAGCACCCCTCCACTGCTCTCTCGGGTATGGCAGTTGCCAAAATCACGGAATGGGCCACATTCCAAACCACCTGTGTGCTGCTGCCACAAGCACTTTGACTGTTTCTCATTCCACATCCCACGTTCACCGTGCCAACGTTCCTGGGCCTCGACCTGCTTCACAAGGCATAGTTTTCTCCCTAATCGTCACTCATTCCTGCGGTCGCCCCCTTGCAGCAGGAAATGGCCCATACTCTGTTACGGGGACTGGCTGCCTACCACCATCACCCACCCAGCCCCTCCTCGACTATAGGTGACCCCGTTCATCCAACCACTGCACGCAATCCGCCTCCTCTCCGTGAGATGGTAGCTTGTGAACTCAAACTCTGTGTTTGCAATGAATTATCAAACCAGTCAATGCCAGGCCCTTGGATCATCAAAATCTGGTGGTTGCCAAAAAAAACAGCGAGATGCGTCATCTGTGTGACCTTCATGCAGTAAACAGGGCCTGTCAGCCCAGAAAAATACCCACTTCCCACATCTTGAGGAAACTGACCACCCAGTTCTTTGGCTTTCACGCTTGTTTTCTAAGCTGGCCTTCGCCAGCATCTCAGTGCCCCCTACCCCGCAAATAGCAGTGATCTTGCGGTTTGTTCACCCTTGCTGGAGTATTCCGTCCACACCCAGATGCCTTTTGGGCCTCCAGCTCGCTCGCCAAGCTGCCTTTCAGAAATTGATTGTCCTCCATCCTAACAGCGATTCAGAGTGGCCTTTACCTGATAGACACGTTACACGGTCTGACAATCTGTCCATGATGGCGTCTTGCACAGGGTGTTTGCCCAGCACTCACAAACACAACCTCACTTGGACATGTGAAAAGGGTGCGTTTCTGTGGGATATTGAGTTCTGTGGATTTCCCTGTCCAGCTCTGGGCATCTCCCTGCTTCAATCCAACATCGAGGCAATCCATCACATTCTCTGGAAGCCACCTCAGCAGCCAACGTTGCTTCTTTCCTGGGCTGATGGCTAATCCTTCCGATCAATTTCATGCCGTGATACGTCACCACGACGCACCGCCTCGCCAGCTTGCTCAGAAGGACGAGCCGCTGATTTTGCACACCGGCCTTTGCTGAGGCCATTCCACTGTGAAATCCCAGCTTACCACGATCCAATCGCTGGCTCACCTTCAACCTGGCGCTCACACGTAGTCAGCCTGCGATGCGTTCGGCCACTTGCACTGGGAGCTGTGCTCCGCAGGTGCCAGGATGGCGTAGAGAAGCCATTCCCTTTGCTTCTGGCCCTGCACCTCCTACTGGAACAGCGGTATTCTGTGAGTGGATTGATTGAGGCTGGCCTTGCGTCTGGCATGCGAACAGGGCACACTGTTTTGGATGCTGTTCGCATTCCACCCTCCATGTCAACATCACGCACTCACAACGCTGCTGTCTACCTTCAGGCACAGCACAAAACCCTTCCGACTGCAATGGTGTCCGAACGCCTCATCAGCTACAACCTTTCAGCTCTGTTATCCTGCCAGGGAGAATGTGGTTGCAGACCTACTCTCCCCTCAGTTAACGACCACTGACTCTACCAGCCTCTGCTCTGGATAGTGGAGCGCAATATCTCATTCAGCGTTCTTCATGCCCCTCTCCAAGCCACGGTGTCCCTGCAGAAGCTCAGCAGGCCTGGCTGAACAGGACTCTTACTCTCACACAACTCCTGCACCCGTACATCAGGACACGCTGGCCATCCCATGTGGCTGATTGAGGACTGTCCGTTCGCTCGTACTGTCAAATAGAGGAACCTATCCTGCTGACCATATTGTAACCACCTGTGTGCCCGCGAGCTCTGTCACCGTGTGTGCCCAAATGACTTTGCGTGCACATGTTTGGGGATGGTGCATGAGGTTCACTTGGGCCATAGTAAGCTTAAACAGAGGTCTGGACTTGATGGCTGTAGCCGGGACGACCGGAGACATTGCAAAAAGCCATGGTAAAGGACAGCGCTCCGCATACCTGGTCAGTGGCAAAACCTCTCTCTGGCCCCACCTCCCCTGCATATGCTCGTCTGCCAACCAGGCTCCATGGACATGTCCAATTAGACATCTGTGGTGAAATCCATGATGTTCCTTCATCACCATTGCTTTCTGGTCGGTCTATCTACCTTGCACTCCAAATGGCCGGAGCTAATCCACGTGGGGATGGACACCACTAGCAGCAATTGGCTAGACGGCCTGGACATGCCTTTGCACCGCTGGGCGCCTCCCTCAGGCCATCACCACTACAATGGGCCCGCAATCACCCCAGCAGAGTTTTCTTCGTCCTCGGAGGGCCGTAGAGTTCGCCACATCTGCAAGCACGTCTACCATTCGTCAGACTAACTCGCAGGGCTAGAGAGCATTTCACACCCAAACGCTGAAAACTGGCCATCACGACCCACCTGACCCAGGGTTCCCACTTTTTCAACACGGCCTTTACTCCAGACATGCTACCACCTACAGGCAACACAACCAATCCCTACCAGAGTCCACCAGCATCATTCGATGGTGGCATGAGACGCAGCTTGCCCCTGGAAGGCTTCCGGCTCTCAGCAGCTCAGGTTCTGCCCGTACACACTCTCGGCTGCCTGCAGTTCAAGATGTCTGCCACACACAGATTGAAGCAGTCTTTATAGGGACTGCAGGCTAAGTGCCCCATCCAGTCTTAGATTGGGTCAGTCAAACCCTCGCCCTCATTCGTGAACAACAAACTGCCTCCGTTCTGGTTCCATGTCCCCTCTCAGGTCTAGCCGTCCATCTGCGGGCCGCTACATCCAGCTGACGACGGCTCCCGATTGCATGCCAAGTCCGACTACGGAAGGTGCCGCGCTCCGTCATGTGCGTGGTCTGGCAGCTTCGCTGGCGCGGTACTATCATTCTTGAAGCCAGTGACTGTGTTTTTCCGCTCTTGATGGCAGTTTGCGGCCCCCTTCTTACCATACACACACTGAACTGGTACTTCTTTCGCGACCTCGGAAGCGATGACAGGCTGAGTTCAAACCCCCTGCTGTATTAATTCAGCGCCGACACGGCTTGAACTCAGACTCTAGGATCCCAAGCCGCCACGCCTAACCACTAGCTAACACCAGGTGGCTCCCTCAAATTTCTGTTGGACGTGCCGCTCCCCTGGCTATGCTGCAGCATGTGGAGGCGTCCGTGACCCTTCAAGACGCTGCTGACATTCCTGCCGGCCAATTGCACCACTACGACATGCATGCTGCCCAGTTGCCCAGGCCACAACCTCTACTGGAGACGCTTCAAACCTCGGCTCGTCTGGGTCGGGCAGCTGCCTAGTTACCTACGAACTTTTTGTCCTCTTTCCACACCTAACTTCCCAAAGGAGGAAATGCTATGTCCGCAGACTGCTGATTACATAGTGCTGTGCAGCTAATGTGTTTGCACTGTTGCTTTACGACAACTGCCACTGTTACGTCCCCTCCTGTTTTATGGTGCTCACACCATTTGTGAGGAACCGACGATTTAAAAGCCGTTGTTTGATTACCTGACCTACGTAGTAGGTTAATGTTATCCTCTTATATTTAGCTACAGTGCCCCCTAGTGGCACAACTAACATAACAATTGTCATTTTGTGAGGAAGACACCAAATTGGCACACTAGAGCCTATCATATTACTGAAACAGATTGGAATTGGGCCATCTCAAATTCAGCGCGCTGATGGCTGGCAGCCTATTTTCCACTGCATCAAATTTGAATGCCCAATTCCAAATCGTGTTCATAATATGATTAGCTACTAGTGTGCCAAATTGG
>JAXMNL010000718.1:5520-16501 GCA_035128595.1 Eptatretus atami
CGACATCGCCACGACCCGCCTCCTGGTGCCTGGACTCCACCTCTCTCGCCTCGCCCTCATCTCTCTGCACGACCCGTCTCCTGCTGCCTGGACTCCGCTTCTCTCTCGTCTTTCTGCACGACCCGCCTCCTGCTGCCTGGACTCCGCCTCTCTTGCCTCGCCCTCGTGTGTCTGTCTTTGCACGACCCGCTCTGCCTGGCCTGACACCGCCTACTCTCGTTGACATCACACGACCCACCTCCTGCTGCCTGGACTTCGCCTCCTCGTCTCCACCCACAACGACGTCGACCCACACCGCCTACCACTCCATTCCAAGCACTCTGGACTCGCCCGCATTCTTCCACTCAAAGCCCCCTTCACGACAGGTCTCCCACACCGCCTGCTGAGCCAGAAGGTGACGCGCTCGCTGTCGTACTGCATCATGGAGCACTCTCCCGCCACCCCCCCCCCCACCCGAGATCGTACGGTGGCACGTCGTGAAATCAAGAACAAAGGTGCCGAGATCGTCGCCTCAACTTCCCTTCTTCTTGTTTCAATACTCCCTCTTCATCGGGTTTTCTTGTGTGTGTGTGTGGTGTGTGTGTGTGTTGTGTGTGTGTGTGTGTGTGGTGTGTGTGTGTGTGTGTGTGTGTGTGTGTGTGTGTTTGTGTGGTGTGTGTCCTGGTGCCTGTCTGGTAAAACTAAGGCTGAAGAAGATGTTGTTTGTTTATCATATATATTTCAGGTTAAGTCTGCTATGTGTCCGCTTTGGAAAGTTGCTTGTTTATTTTGCTGCACCACAGCCTCTCCCCCGTATCTCTGCACAACACACACCCAATAAATCTTGAACGTACCAGGCATACCATTCCTCGCCCATTGTAAATAAATTATTATTGGAAAATGTTCCCAGCTCGTTTTTGTCTTTCCTTCCATGTAGTGCCAGCATGTTCCGAATCCTAGATGAGGGTGCCGGAATTGTTATTAGCGATCGATCCTGTCCTTTTAGCCGGTTACGGGTCTGCTTGGCGTGTCCGCTCAGGCATACTGCATCAGATCCGGGTAACGAGTGATCCGATCCGGGGAAGAGTGATCCGTCTTGGACAAGGGGTCAGCGGGGCCGTGTTCCCGGAGTTAAAGTCCCGTGATTAATTAAGGTAAAAAGAAAGAGCTCCGATTAACTCATAGACGGTTAGGACCGACCAGGTCATGCGGCTGAGTTTTATGGCGCCACGGTCGGTTTAATGCGACCGCCGCATACGGATTATCGTGTCGACGGTCCTACAATTCCGGGATTCTGGTGGGAGCCGAGATAGCTTCCGCCACTCGGGTCCTTCTCACACTACTTCACGGCCGCAACAATATCTGTCAGAAATTAAATATATCTCACTGTCAGGCCAGGTCAGGTAGGGAGCATGCCGCCAGAGAAGCGCGTTGCCTGGTTTTGTGTCCAATTTCCTTCCGGGACTTACCAGGTGGTCTCCGTCCTGGCCCATCCCCCAGACAGGTGCCTAGCTCATCCCGCATTCCCTTGAAGATGCTGAACAACCTGCTGCATTCAACGAGACTAGCGTGGCGGCCCATTGGCCGACCTCCTATTCACGTAAGTGATCGCTTTCGCTGAGAGAATTCTGGGGAGTTTTATGGGGATTCAGCATCTGTGAAAACGAGCTGAGGCAGAGTTCCGTGGACAAGACTGGATGCGACGGATTTGTCGACGGGAGACTAGTGCAGTAACGGGAAATCTCATTGGAACCTAAAAAGAATGAGACCTGGAATCCGGTTTGTTTAAAGTATATTTAAGGGGTCTCATCTCAGATCTGCTAAGTGTTCACGGTCTCACATCATTTTAGGAGCAAGACTGGAAGTCACCGAAGGGACCTAAGAGTCGATCCTTTGTGCCTCTGTTGCAGCTAGATTGGCACTCTGGGTTTCGTTGTGGGGGTTGGGTTGGTGGTAGCGCCACCATGGCCATGAGAGGATAATGCTCGTATGATCTATGTCATGGGCTCGTGAGAGCCCGAGTATCTTGCGGTGTGATTGTTTGACGGCTCTGTCTCACAGCCCAGCCAGAGACATGAATATGTCGACTTGTTCAAGTGTTCTAAGTGAATTCTCCACGTGTGACTCAACATCCTTCTGCCCACATAACAGGCACAGAGGTGAGAATAGGCAGCGGTTTCTCTAAGAGTCAATTGGAGGAAGGCTGTGATTTGGGCTTGGACCCAGGATTAGGCGTGGGAGTCAAGTGCCCTCTGTCTAGGTTGATCCTTGAGGGTGGGGCGCGGCAAAAGAGGAATATTCATAAGAAGTCTCCGCAAAAGTGACTGCATCATTGCGAAAATCATAGTCAGGGATGTATCTGAGATTGGCGCGGCTGGAAATGATGCAGGTGCCTTGCAGCTTGATTCTCGTCCGACAATCCTCCCCTAGTACATCTAGTGCATACAAGCCGCTGAAAAGTGTGGGCGGCAGTACACCCCTGACGAAACTCCAGTAAACACTTCTGGAGTGATTAGAGGTCATGAGATGGGGCTATCGGGACAGGGTCTTCACATGCAAGCTCTACAATTGAGAGTAAGTTCAGGTTTGGTTTAAGGTCAGATTTTGATCACGGTTTGGGTGGTCGATCTCCTAGTATGGATCTCATAGAAGTCCTCGTGTCAGGAGGGTTCTATCCCATATTCCTTGAAGTCAAACGATGCTTGCCAGAGATTCAACTAAAGTTTTTGCAAGCACCCCTGCTCGAAGTTCGCGTCTGGCTGTTCGGTGATGACCTCGGTATAGAGTAAGGATACGGTGCAATTCTATTTGACCTGGCATTGGTGTATTTTTTTGAGAGCTTACTTGGCTCTTGGACCCTTGGTGGTGGCTTTTGGGTCGAAGCAGATTGGGTGGCGAACCGGGATCGGAAGATTATCGTCTGAGCAAAGACTTGCCCGGCACGAGAGCAGCGTCAACCCCTTCTGAGGTATCCGAGCCATGTAAGAGCTAGGGTTGTTACATGGTACTGATGGCAGGTCACGTATGAGGCTCGATTTCGCGGGTTGATCCGTAGTTGACATTGGATTCGATTGACCTTCAGTGGAGCTATCTCACCTGTCGGATTGGTTATTTCTTGTGACATGTTGATCGCGAACCCTGGGTTTTTGGGATTTGAAAATGCGAAGAGAAATTATTTGGGGTTGCTGGGAAAGGTTTATTCGCTGGGGTTGTGTGGGTTGTAGCTTTCCACCCCTAAAAAAAAAAAAGTATCACCTCAAATATACTTCTGGTACTTCGTATTTTCATCGCGTTTTTTTTTCTGTTGGGCTTGGGGTGGGTGTTTTGGTTGTGGCGGCGGTGGCTGGGGGTGGTGATAGTTGGTTTTTGGTTGGGTGACTTTGTTGGCGTGTTATTATGGGTGTGGGTTGGTGGGTAGTGTCGGCTAGTGGGGATCCATGTTGGGTTGGCGTTGTTGTTTGGTCATGGCGGAGGGCGTTTGGGGCTAGCGTGCATGAGTGAGCTACGGATAGGTTGCCGTTGTGGTCTGGGTATGTTATGCAGTAGTGGTATGCGAACGGCCCGCCCCGCGGTTCCCTCTTGCTCTTGTTTTTTTGGGGGGTGGTTTCTTTTTTTGTTCCTTTGTTGTGTTCGGCCTTCTTCCGATGGAATGAATCATCATATCTTTTGCGTAGAAGAGTTTGAGGGGTTTTGAAAGGAAATGGGCGGTGAAGATACGTAGGGTAGCAATTTCTGAAACAATCTAGCTATTGCGTGGAATGTAGACGTGCTGCGCGGTGAACATTGTGCGTCTTCAGACTTTGTTTAAAATGGTGACTTTTAATTTATACCATTTATTTTAAATTTTAATATCATAATTGAGATTTTTAGTGGTGTAAGTATTGAAAAATTATTGGGTGGTTTTTTCTTCGGATTCCGATTTGCAGTACCCATTTTCGAAACGAGAAGTAATGTCGCAGAGGGCTTAGTGAAAAAGAGCGCGGAATAATCGTTGTACGACATATTCGAATATGTTTTATTTGTGTGTCGGCGGTCTTCCGCAAAGGGGTGACACACAGGGTCCGGTGCAGTGGGTTATATTTGAGGTGCCACAATCTCGAACAATTGATTGTCGTGCGGCGGCCACACGCTTCGAACGCCACTTGAAAGACAATACATCTGCTATTCGGGTGCCAAGGACCGAAGGCATTTTCTTTGAAGACGGGAAATGGCAGTCGCTGAAGCAGGGAGCAATGATGGACAGCTAGTGGAGATTGTCGGGGCGGGACATACTGGTGAGAAGGTTGTTGAGTTGTTGCTTTCCTCTGAGGATTGGGCCACTTTGATTGACTAATATGAGCAAAAAGATGGCTTTAACATGCGGAGAAAACTCTCATAAAACCAGGAGTGGTCTCTTGGTGTGCAGTTAGTAGCTCGTTGTCTGGGATATGGTGATGTGCAACAAGCTTTCTGTCTTCTAATTATCTTCTATCTTATAACGGATAGCCAGGTCAATGGAAGATCGATGGAAATGTCTCTAAGGACAGTCTCATTAGAATTAAATTGTCTCACCAAGTAAGAGCTCGTCTCCTATATTTGAAGAATCCATTATGATATTAATAATTCTCGTGGTCCTGATTCTTTTCTCAGCAAAATCGAATCAGAATTTTGTTCCTTGTCATGAGCACCTAACGCGGTGTTCAGCCAAGGAGCAGTTCCCGCGGGGACTTCTTAACATTATTCTGTTCACGAGACAGACGGGTTACTTATGAGGAAACGATTACGTGGGCGCGTGTTTATGCCGTACCTGTGGTGGTGGAGGTAATCTGAACGATTGTGTTTTGGAAGAGGGTTGGAATGGAGTCACGGGATTCCTCTCCGACGCGTGATGACCTTCATATGGGCCGTTGAGAGTGCTTTCAGTCCTCCGAGCTCCCCCCCCTCGCCTATACTTCATTCTTCGTGTGTTGTGTGTTTTCCACTTGACAGTGGATTGCGAAGTTGTGGCTCGCGTTTGTTCGTAGCAACGTGTGCAGGTTGATTACTGTGATGGTTATTTCATAGATGGATGATTCCTGGGTTGTTTCAGTGGTACCGTGGGTTTTGTGCGAAGTACCTGTTCATCCTCTTCATCATTCGATGTGCCTTCCAATGTCTCGATTGCCCTGTGAAGTGTCGGTGTGCGGATTCTGTCGCTGGTTCTTGATGGGCTCTGATTCGCTTCCCTGTGACAGAGAAATCCGTGCGTCGCCTCACGTTCACGGGGTTTGGTTTGCCGCCCCTTCGAGTGTGGCCGATGGGTGCCTACAATCCTCCTTATTATGTCTCGGACCAAACGAACCACCCAAAAGCGTCGTTCCGCCGTCCCCACGTCCCGTCCGTCGAGGAACTTCCGCACGGGGAGGTAAGTGTCCACACACAGGAGGCGACGACGGGGGCGGAACCTTCACGCGGCGGCACAGTCGTCACAAGATGGGTTGTTGAGGGAGAGGCGTTGTGAGCGAGAGGGCGGAGCATGTGGCGCCAAATAGCAGCGTTCGGAGGTCGACAAACCGGAACTGGACGTTTTGGGTAGTTCGGAGCTGATTCAGACATTGAGAGTCCGTGATATTTCAGGTCACGATGTGACGTTGGGATTTAATAAATAACTCGAATGATAGATTGATGCGTTCTTGTATTTCCTCACGGTGTTACTTCATCTCCGATCCCAACCTCGGGATTGGTGTAAACTCCCGCGATGAGGCTGAGTCTTTGGGTGCTTCTCACTCTTTTCACTAGGCGGCAGGTCGGTTGGTCTTTCTGTCTTGGACCGTCTCCTCGGGGGCCTTGCCCCCCCCCCACTAATTTCCACCTTCCTTTCTAAATTCCCCTGCTTTTATTCCTGAAAGTTCCCTGTAAATGTCCATCTTGTATCCCATGTTCCCCGCCCATCCCTCTCCTTCGCAGTCTCATGTCTCTGTGTCTCCCTGGGCTTTATCCTGGTCCTTCGTTCTGGTGTGTCCTGCTCGGTGCCCTTGTGCTGTCCTGTCTTGTGTGAATTGATATATAAGAATCCTCAGCGTACATTGAAAGCACCGGCGCGGTGTCATTGTTTTTGGCCTTTCCGTGCTCGACACCCCAAAGAAAAAAGTTTTTGATGTTGATATACTTCAGCAGATTGAGTGAAATCTTGTGTTGGTAAGTTGGCGCTCCAAAATAGGTGGACCGCCGGGTGGTAAGATTGGTTGTAAATGGGTGTTTGGTAGCATGAAGAACTTTAGTTAATGTTTAAGTATAACTGAATTTCTCATCTTATAGATTGATAAGGGTAAGTTGGACTGCCTGACGGTTGCCTCTTGGAGTGCTGGAGTTCAGTTGTCTTGGCTGACAGTTGGCGGTCGGTAGACTTTGGAGAAGGTTTGCGTCTTGCAGCGTACGGCGTGCCTCGAGACGGTTTGCCTGACTGTGGCTCGCAGAGATCAGTTTGTCTGTCGGAGTATGATTTGCCGTCGAGTATGGTGAGACGTTGCGAGAGGTTGCCGGTGCATGGGTTCAGCCACAATATTTAATTGGTTTATTTTTAGGACCTTGGGCGAACAAGCACGGTTTTTATGTTCAGCAATATAAATCCATGGGAGCATGGGGTTGGTTGGTTGTTTGTGTTTGCGGCGGTTTTTTTTTTTTGGGTGTTTTGTTTTTTTGTTGGTGGTTTGTCTGTTGGTGGTTTTCGTGTTTTGGTGCAAAATAAAAACATAAAAGCAAGAACATAAAAAACAGCAATAAAACAACCATATGTTCCGTAAAATGGTGCACGGCATAGTTTCCGTGACTGGTAATAAAGGCGATCAGAAGATTGCCAAGGCACGTTTACTGACCAGTTTAATACAGTGCACGACACACAATTTTCAAGACATTTCACATTTCAAACCATTTATTTAATTTTTTGTAAAACATTACCCGGAACACACGGAAAATGATAAAAATTCAGCTCCACTGATTAGGAATAACTCCTAACGTGACAGGCTGGAGTTGTGGAAGACGGACCCATACCCTTTCTGACATTTCCAAAAAACAGGTTTTCACAAAAATAAACACATAACAATTAAAACACCCTAACAGCAAATAATACCTTTGGTTAAATTTTAGTTGGATGAACGCGTCACGTGTGATTGGTTGTGTTTGAGTGTATTCGTGTTTGAACATCGAGTAGGTTTGAGTGTATTGGTGTGGCTTTAATGTGTGGTGGTGTGTGTGTGTCGTGTGTGTGTGTGCGTGTGTGTGGTGTGGCTGTTGCGGGCGTGTTTGTGTGTGTGTGGTTGTGTGTGTGTGTGTGTGTGTTTGTTTATCCACCGTTTTCATTTTGGTGAAGGTCATGTTTGGATTGAGTCAAGTTGTGGAAGTTGTCTGGTTCTAGAGTCTTCGTTAGAGGGTTTTCTTTTCAGGATCAATCACTGAACACAAAGACATGCCCTCCGAGACTGCTAGTTTATTTCTTGTAGTAATATTAATTCTTCCAGTTGGATGTGTGTAGAACTAACTAATGTTTGTATGGGTTCCTTCTTCATCAGCTCAGTTTCCTGTAGCTATCACTGACACATTTTGAATGTGACACTCTTCAACCCAGGTTAATTTGACTTCATTTTCCCAAGATGCCAGGTACTTGTCATTTCCTGCGGTGATAACGACGAATTCACAGATTCGAAGTCGCTGTTCTCGCACGCTCTGGTTGACTCTTCGTGTGGTATTTTTTGAGTTTGACGTTAGAAATTTGATGTATTTGAAACAAATGCTCTGTGGTTTTTAGTTACAGAACAGAACACTTGTAGGGTTTATCCTCGCCCCTGGATTATGTACTCGTTCATGTGGGGTTGTTAGGTTTAAAAATTTGATTGAATGATTAATCACCTTGTAAAACAAACAGAACACTTTGTAGGGTTTATCCCGGAATGTACTCGTTCATGGTTGTTGTAAGATGATGTTGAGTAATGCCGTTCTTTACAAAACAGAACACTTGTAGGTTTATCCCCGGAATGTATCGTTCATGGTTAGTAAATGTTGGATTGAGATGATTAAACGCCTTGTACAAACTACAGAACACTTGTGAAGGGTTTATCCCCGGAATGTACTGTTCATGTTGTTGTAAAGATGGATGATTGAGTAAATGCGCTTGTTTACAGAAAGAACCTTGTAGGGTTTATTCCCGAATGTACCGTTATGTCGGAATGGTACAGATGATGATTGAGTAATAGCCTTGTTACAACCGAACACTTGTAGGGTTTTTCCTGTGAATGTACTCGTTATGTCGATGGAAAGATGATGATTGAGTAATGCCTTGTTACAGAAAGACACGTTTGTAGGGTGGATCCCCGGATGTACTCGTACATTGTCGAGGGTAAAGATGATGAACTCAGTAAGATGCCTTGTTAGATTTTGAAACCAGAACACTTGTAGGGTTTATCCCGGAATGTACTCGTTCATGCTCGATGTAAAGATGATGAAGTCAGCAAAAGCTTTGTTACAAAGAACACTTGTCGGGTTTGTATCTGGAAGTGGACTCTGTTTCAGGGTGTGATGTAAAGTTGGGATTTGAGAGGACTGAAATTGGGGCTTTTGGGGCAAACATGAGACATGGTTGTCGGTTTGGTTTATTCCCCGAATGTAACGTGGCTGTTCTATTTGTTGATTGGTATAATTGAGTTGATAAATCAGCAATAGGGTGCCCTTTTGGGGCAAACAGAACATTGTGGGGGTTTGTATCCCAGAATGGATCGTTGGTTATGGTGCGGTATTGTTTAATACGTTGATGAATGCAGGGGTAAATGGCCTTGGGGTCACAACGAACACTTGTAGGGTTTTTATCCCGTGTGAATGTACTGTATAGGGATGTCGTTATTGGATATTCGCTGATGTGAATCAGTAAATGCCTTGAGGCAAACACAACATCTTGAAGGTTTATCCCCAGAATGTACTCGTTTCATGTTTGATTTGGTAAGTTAAGAAGTACAAAATGCCTTGGGCAACACACAGTTGATGGGTGGTATCGGGCGGAATGTAACTCGTTAATGTTTTTGTAAAGATGATGATTGAGTAAATGTTCTTGTTTACAAACGAACACTTGTTTATGGGTTTGTATGGCCCGGAATGTAACTCGTAGGGTCATTTGTTGATGTATATAGGGTTGAAAGAGAGTAGCGAAATGCTTTGGGCATAACAGTATACGAGGCGGTTGTAGGTGTTTATTCCCGGATTATGTACTGATCGGATGTTTGTATGGGTTTTGGGTAAAGGTTGTTTGAGAGAAGTTAGAGCAATGCCTTGTGACAGATACAGAACACTTGTACGTTTATCCCCGGAATGTAACTCGTTATTTTTCTGTTGATGTAAAGTTGAAGAAATGTAGCAATGCCTTGGGGTTTCATAACAGAAGCACTTGTGGGGTTTATCCCGAATGTACTTCGATCATCGTGATGTAAATTTGAGAGAAGTAGCAAACTGCATTGGTGGTTGGCAAACAGAAACACTTGTAAGCGTTTATATATCCCTGGAATGTCCTGCGTTCATCGTTGATGTAAAGTGTTGAAAAAGCATGCAATGCCTTGGGGCAAATTAGAACACTTGTGGCCGTTTATCCCGCGGAATGGTACTGATCATTATGTTCGATGTAAGGATGATGAAGGTCAGTTCAATTGCCCTTGGGCAACAGAACTTTTTGTAGGGTTTTCCCGGAAGTGTACTCCGTTCATGTCGATGGAAGATGATTGAATTTCAGCAATGCCTTGTGGGCAACAGAAACATTTGTGGGTATTTCCCGGAATGTGTTCGTTTTGTAAGTTGTAAATTTTCATGATGAACCAGCACACGTCTTGGGCAATGGAATATTTGAAGGGTTTTCGCGCCGGAATGTAATTCTGTACTGACGAGTGTATTAGTTTGGATGTAGTAGTAAAAGTCTTGTTGCCAACACGAGCACGGGTTCGAAGGGTTTTTCTCGTTCCTTGGATCTGCTTGATCGCCTTAAGAGCAACTTTGTGGTTGTGGAAGAGACGCTGCTGGATTTGTGATTGTCCCGACAACAAGGCATTTGCTGATTGACCTGAGTCTGAATTCTGTGGGGGGTTCGAACTGAGGCGAGTTGGTAAAGTACGGAAATGACTTTCATGTTTCTTTATATCTGCAAGACCAATGAAAATTCATAAACTAAACTGAAAGTAGTTCAGAAAATGGCATGCAGTGTGCAACCCTAACTCTCTCCCACTCCCTCTTCCTCGGCCCCGCCGCTGCTTCACAGCGGGTTTTCTTCTGTGTAAGTTGGGACCTCTTAGAGCGGCGCGGATTTTTATCTTATAATTAGGGTTGACTACGTCATGAAGGGAGAGGGCTTTGGTGGGGGTGAATGTTTTGGGGTCAATTGGGTTTCAATTGAATTGGAGGTTGTGCGTCGTTTTCGTGTGGTTGTAGAAGTATAGGTGCAAGGGATTTACATATTTTTTGGGGGTCGGTGCAAATTTCTCTGCATAATATTTAGCATGATGGGGGTGTTGAGGGTGAAGTATAAAAAAATAGGAAAAAATAAAAATGTTTTGGCCATAGTTTTAAAACTTGATTGAAATTAACTCTGAAAAATTAAATGTTTTTTGGGAAAAGCCAATGTGGTGTTGATAACTTCTTTTGGTATGAGTGGTTTAAGGTGTTGACTTCAATTATTTTTACCAAGTATGCTATTGCAGGTCTAGTGTGCTTGGGTGTTGTGGGGCGCCGTCTCGGTGGCGGCGGGAGGCACGGAGGGGTTAGGTTGGGAGTGGCCAGTTTTAGAGTCTTTTTGTGGGTGCTCCACCTGTTTTTTTTTGGAACGATTCCGTGAATTTTTAGTTTTTTGTTAGCGTGTTCAGATAATCCGAAAGGTCACGGTCCTTATCGATCGGTTGGGGGGTGGGGTGTGTTTCGTAAGATCGCTATAATAGATGCGACCACGCGGGATATTGGGTCAATGGGTGCCAATTTTCAATATCCTAAATACCCAACTGCAGTTCTGAGCTACTGTGGC
>JAXMNL010000718.1:18742-35084 GCA_035128595.1 Eptatretus atami
TCCCGTCCCCAACTACCCCCCCCCGCCCTACTCACCGGGTGGACGTTTCCACTCCTGACAGTGGAGCAATTGTGCTGCGCTCAGCAACGTGTCCATGTTGATCGCTGGTTATTCAAATGGAGGATCCCGGGTCTCAGGGGTACCTCGAGTTACCCTTCCCCTCCATCACAGCTGCCTCCAAGTCCGATTCCTTTGATCGGCGATGCACCCGCTCCCTGAGCCTCGACCTCCATAACAGAGAAATCCGTGCTCGCTCACCACTCCCCCTCCTCGAATGGGCCTAAACCCCCTTATTATGTCTCGGACAAAGAACCACCCAACATCGCGTTCCGCCGTCCCACGCCCGTCCGTCGAGGACTCCGCACGATCAGTGTCCACACACAGGAAGGCGACGAACGAACCTTCACCGGCACATCGTCCACAAAATGGTGGAAGAGGGGAGCGAGAGGGCGGAGCAGTGGCGCCAAAACAGCGGGCGAGTCACAAAACCGGACTGGACGTTTGGATTCGGAGCGACTTCCACCACAACCTTGTACACACGATGTGACGTGGGATTTATATTAAATAAACCGGAGGATTGATTGATATCTTCTTGTATTCTCTCACGGTGTATCATCTCCCGATCCCAACCTCGGGATTGTGTAAACTCCCGCGATGAGGCCGAGTCTTTGGTTCTCTCACTCTTTCACCACAGGCAGGTCGGTGGTCTTTCTGTCTGGACCGTCTCCTCCGGGGCCTTGCCCCCCCACTCCGCTAATCCACCTCCTTCAAATTCCCTGCTTTTATTCCTGAAAGTTCCCTGTAATGTCCATCTTGTATTCCCCATGTTCCCCGCCCCATCCCTCTCCCTTCCACAGATCTCATGTCTCTGTTCCCACTGTTTTATCCTCCCTCTTGTTTCCTGCTCCCCTTGTTGTATGTTCTGTGTGTGAGATATCATTAAGATCCTCGACATTGAAAGCACCCCCCCCCCCCACCCCAAAAAAATTTTTTTGATGTGAAACTTCAGCAGATTGAGTGAAACTTGGTGTTGGTAAGTTGGCGTCCAAAAAGACCCGGTTGGTAAGATTCGTTGTAAATTTGTTGTACATGAGAGCTAAGTTAAGGTAAGAAACTGAATTCTCATCTTATAAATGGAAAAGGGTATTGGACCTGCCTGACGGTTGCCTCGGAGCCGGAGTCAGTTGCCTTGGCGACGTTGCCTCGGAGACTGGGAGAAGGTTGCTCCCAGCGAACGGCTGCCTCGGAGACGGTTGCCTGACTGTGGCCGCAGAGACCAGTTGTCGCGGAGATGATTGCCTCGGAGATGGGAACGGTTTGCGAGAGGTTGCCTGCATGGCAGCCACAATCATTAATGGTTTATTTAGGACCATAACAGCACTTTATGTTCAGCAATAAAACATAAGCAGCAAACAAAAAACATAAAAGCAAACATAAAAAAACAGCAATAAAACACCCATATGTTCCAGTAAAATGGTGCACGGCACGTTTCTGACTGTAAAAGGCGATCAAGAGATTCCAAGGCACGTTTCCTGACACAGTAAATGCAATCACGAACAAATTTCAAACATTTACATTTCAAACCATTTATTTATTTTTTTAAAACATTACCCGAACACACGGAAAATGAAAAAAAACAGCTCACTGATTAAATAACCTCCTAACGTGACAGCGGACGTTGTGAAACGGACCCAACCTTTCTGCACATTTCCAAAAAAACAGGTTTTTCAAAAATAAACACAATAACAATTAAAACCACCCTAACAGCAAAAACACCAAAAGTTGATGAACGCTCCACGTGTGATTGTGTGTTTGAGTGTATTCGTGTGATCGAGAGTGTGTTTGAGTGTATGGTGTGGCTTTGTGTGTGTGTGTGTGTGTGTGTGTGTGTGTGTGTGTGTGTGTTGGTGTTGTGTGTGTGTGTTGTTGTGTGCGTGGCGTGGTGCGTGTGTGTGTGTGTGTGTGTGTGTGTGGTGTGTTGTGTGTGTGTGTGTGTGGTGTGTGTATCCACCTCCATTTTGGTGAAGGGTCATGTTTGATTGAGCAAGTTGTGAAGTTTTCTTGTTCTCAGAGTTTCGTTCCGAGGTGTTCTTTTCAGGATCATCACTGAACACAAGACAGCCTCCAACTGTAGTTACTTTGTAGTAATATTAATTCCCCAGGGATGTTGTAGAAAAACTAAGTGAGGTTCTTCTTCATCACTCCAGTTCTGAGCTATCACTGACACAATGTCGACACTCTTAACCTCCAGGTTATTTGGCTTCATTTTCCAGATCCAGGTACTTGGTCATTCCCCCTGATAACACGGAATTCACATCGAAGTGCTGGTCCTGCACCTCTGTTGAATCTTCGTGTGTATTTTTTGATGACGAGAAAATTTGATGAAGAAACAAATGCCTTATTACAACAGAAACACTTGTAGGCTTATCCCGGAATGTACTCGTTCATGTTATGTAAATTTGATGAATGATTAAAGCCTTGTAACAAACAGAACATTGTAGGGTTTTATCCCGGAATGTACTCGTTCATGTTGTGTAAAGATGATTGATTGAGTAAATGCTTCTTACAAACAGAACACTTGTAGGGTTTATCCCCGGAATGTACTGTTTCATGTTATGTAAATGATGATATTAAGACCGCCTTTGTAAACAAACACGAACACTTGAGGGTTTATCCCCGGAATGTACTCGTTCATGTTGTTGTAAAGATGATGATTGAGTAAATGCCTTGTTACAACAGAACACTTGTAGGGTTTATCCCGGAATGTACTCGTTCATGTCGATGTAAAGATGATGAGTGAGTAAATGCCTTGTTACAAACAGAACACTTTGTAGGGTTATTTCCTGAATGTACTCGTTCATTGCGATGAAAGATGATGATTAGTAAATCCTCTTGTACAACAGAACACTTGTAGGGTTATCCCGGAATGTACTCGTTCATGTCGATGTAAAGATTGATGAACAGAAATGCCTTGACAAACAGAACCACTTGTAGGGTTTATCCCCGAATGTACTCGTTCATGTGATGTAAAGATGATGAATAGCAAAAGCTCTTGTTACAAACAGAACACTTGTAGGGTTTATCCCCGAATGTACTCGTTCATGTTGATGTGTAAAGTTGATGAACAGCAAATGCCTTGGGGCAAACAGAACATTTTGTAGGTTTATCCCCTGAATGTACTCGTTCATGTGATGTAAAAGATTATGAATAGAGAAATCCTTGCAAACAGAACACTTGTGGGGTTTATCCCAGAATTGACCGTTTTGTCGATGTAAGTTGATGATCAGTAATGCCTTGGCAAACAGAACACTTGTAGGGTTTATCCCCAAATGTACTCGTTATGTGATGTAAAGTGATGAATCAGTAATGCCTTGAGGCAAAACAAACACTTGGGGTTTATCCCCAGAATGTACTCGTCAATGTTGATGTAAAGTTGATGAAGTAGCAATTGCCTTGGGGCAACACAACACTTGTAAGGGTTTATCCCCGGAATGTACTCGTTCATTTTTTGTAAAGATGATGATGAGTAAATGCCTGTTACAAACAGAACACTTGTAAGGGTTTATCCCCGGAATGTACTCGTCATGTTTGTAAAGTGATATGTATAGTAAGAAATGCCTTGTGTACAACAGAACACTTGTAGTTTATCCCCGAATGTACTCGTTCATGTTGATGTAAAGTTGAGAAGAGCAAATGCCTTGGGACAAACAGAACACTTGTAGGGTTTATCCCCGGAATGTAGCTCGATCATGTTGATGTAAATTGAAGAAGTAGCAATGCCTTGGGGCAAACAGAACACTTGTACCGTTCTATCCCGGAATGTACTCGTTCAATGTGAATGTAAAGTTGAAAAAGCAGCAAATGCCCTTGGGCAAATAGAACACTTGTGGCGTTTATCCCGGAATGTACTTGATCATGTCGATGTAAGTGATGATGAATCAGCAAGTTGCCTTGGGGCAAACAGAACATTGTAGGTTTACTCCCGAATGTACTCGATTCATGTCGATGTGATAAGATTGATGAAGCAAATCAGCAATGCCTTGCAAAAAACATTTGTGCGTGTTTTCCCGAATGTGTTTCGTATTCAGTGTCAGTAAAGATGATGAAATCCAAGCAAATCGTCTTCGGAGCGACATGGAATATTTGAAAGCGTTTCTCCCCGGAATGTAATCTTTATGACGAATGTAAATTTGAGATAGTAAAAGTCTTTCACACGACGCTTGAAGGTTTCTCGTTTCCTTGTATCTGCTTTGATACCTTTAAAAACCTTTAGTGGTTTTGAAGAGACGCTGCCTCGATTTGTGATTTGTCCCGACAACAAGGCATTGCTGATTGAAATGATGTCTGTTCGAAACTGAGCAAGTGCGTAAAAGAAATGATTTTCATTTTTTATCTGCAGACATGAAACACAACTAACTGGAATACTCAAAATGCATCATTGCAACCCACCTCCCACCCCCCCCCCCCCCCGCACAGCCCTGAGACCCTCTTCGACCCCGACTTATATATAAATGTTTGTTTTTACGTCTGAAAAACTTTGTGAATGTGTGGTCAAGTTTCATTGAGATGTGGTCTTTCGGAGAAGAAAGCAAATACAATATTTTGGGGGGTGTCGTGCAAATTTTCCTCCAAAATTAGCCATAGGGTTTAGGGTGATAAAAAATAAAAATAAATGTTGCCAAATTAAACTTGATTGAAATTACTGTGAAATTAAATGTTTTTGGGAAAAGCACAATGTAGTTTGTTATAACTCTTTTATGGGAAAATGTACTCAATACAACTATGCCTTATTATCATCTATGTGCTTGTGTTGTGGTCCCGTCCTCGGTTGGCGAGCACGACCGTTAGGGGGAGCAGTAGAGTGCGCTCCACCGAACACAGCCGAATTTAGGTCGTAGCTTCAGATTAAATTCCGAAGGTCACGGGTCCGCTTATCGACCGAAGATCGCTAAATAGATCGACCACAGCGGGATATGGTCATTGCCAAATTTCAATATACCTAAATACCCACGCAGTCTAACTACCCTGGAACCACACCCTCGGCGACTCTGTCAGATCCGAGTCGCAGTACAGCTCGGACCGGCGTAACCGAGCAGTAGTTACCAGAGCCAGCGCCGGACCAAATTTAACAATTTGCCGGCTCGCTATTTTCCAACACGCACTCGTGCTAAGCGCAATGAAAGAAAACACAGAAACGAGCTGGTTTACTTCAACAAAAAGGGGATTTATTGACAACATTAATTGGGGAGCGAGGGAGCACAAGGGCAGAGTTACCCGGAATATAGCAAGGCAATAATGTACAAGAACACAGGCATTTAACCAGTTTCTACTTTTCACACGGGCCCATGACACATGACACACTACCACAAAAATACCCGAAATGGAGCCCGTCGGTCTTTATTGAAGGCCTCCAAGCTTCGAAGAAAGGTGAGCTGGAGACCAGAGCTGGCTGTGGACCTGGTCCGCCTCGTGCGTCTTTCGATGTCTGGCTCGCCGGGACTCGAACCCGCAACAACAACCAGGAAAGATGAGTAATTTGTCCTGCGTTATGCCCCCCATTGGGGGCCGAACGACGGCAAACTCGCTCGCATCTCTCTGATTGTCTAGAGAGAGACGCCAATCTTCATTGAAATCCGCCCACCGCGGGCGTTATGGCGTCAGGTTGGAGCGAAGGTGGTTGTTTGTTGTTGTAGTTGAAATGTAAAGAAACCCTGACTATCAAATAACTCCGCAGCGCACGAACATGTTAATCACGCCATTAGACACAGGGGATGGATTCTAACACACATATACTTACGATATAAACTGATCTTTGGTGAGCCTGGCTGTTGTTGTGCGCAAGTAAGCTTCCAACTTCGTCGTAACACTTGAACATTGTATCTATTTTTAATAATACATATTCGCATTTTAAATTACCTTTTATCCCTTGACTGTATTGGAAAGGTTACCAGCCTGATGAGAAAATACCCCTCTGTCCCCAAAAGAAGATTGGGCCTTCCAATAATCTTTAAATCTTCTTTAAGGATAACTAGTGCATGCCCGACGTGCGTGCCCGTCACGTGTGTGGCCATACGTTGCGTGGCCGTGACGTGCGTGGCCGGTACATGCAAAAAAAAAAACAAAAAACTTTCAAGCCACGTGCCACAAACACCACACAGGCCATTTTTCGCTCTTGCGTTGCCCGTATGTGCGTGGCTGTACGTGCGTGCCGTAAGTGCAAAAAAACACAACTTTCACAACCACATCAGGCCGTTCCTTCGCTCTCTAGTAAACGAGTGACTGGATTGGGGCAATTGTGTTTATCTATAAATGCGCATAAGAAGATCGAGAAATTATTAGAATACATGTCATCACTATCCCGGAAGTAGGATGCCCGTACGGAAATTTCACGATGCATTCCCGAATAATATCGCTTGGGCATTGAAGTAACAACTGCTGCGATACTTACGCACAAAGTAATTAAAATCCAAATTAGAATCAAGTTTAACCCTCCCTGTCTTTGCTAGCAATGACCATTCGCTGCCATTGACGCATTGCAACTCTATGGCGCATGGTGAGTGCGACAGGGTAGGATTTGTGGGAGACCGTGAAAGTACAGTGTCATTAGGTATTCCATGTTCGAATTGTTTTGTTTGAAAATAGTTTAAAAAAAAAAGTTTGCAAAGCATCACAAAATGAGATGAATTTCGTTGGCAAGCATGTTGAGATAGAGCTGAATCGCTTTTAAACACTTCCAAAGGCCACACCGTTTTGACACTTGGAAATAAAAAACAACAAAAACAACAAAAAACAAACCAAATAAAAAAACAAAAAAACAAAAAAAAAAATAAAAACCAAAAACAAAAAGAACAAACTTAAAAAATAACAAAAAAAAACAAGAAAAAAAAAAAAAAAATACAATCAAAAAAACAAAAAAAAAAACACAAACCAAAAAAAAGTTTGTGCACTTTTTTTGATAAATTATTTCGGAACAATTTTCTTCAAATAATCGATTAATAATAAAAATTGTCTACATTAACACTTTATCTCGTTAGCCAAACTCTTCAATAACAACATTGCTGAGGAAACGGCGCTTCTATTTTTCCTTGTCCAGGGCAAGAATGCGGAGGCTCTAGGATCTGCAACGTTTTGATGAATTATTAGTTTTAATGGCCATTATTCAATTAGCGCCAACGTATTTTGCCTTTCACAATGTCATCGCAAGGAAAAACACAAAGAGAAGAAGAAGAGAGAGAGAGAGAAAAAAATATATCTATATTATATTGTTACGCTGTGGAAATTCACAAACAGCATCCAGGCCCGAAAGGTAGGTTATTTCTGAGTACATGTGTAGTTACTCAAACCCATTGCTAGAGGGAATTAATGTGATTGCATTCGGCTGCCGATATTTAGTAGGCGTTTTTCTGGTTTGCTTTTTTCGAACAACCACTCTTCAACGTCAACAACGCCAACAACAACAAACAACGCCAACCTCGCCACTTCAACGCCAACAACAAACAACGCTTAACCACGCCACCTCTAACAAGCCAAGCACAACCACCTCACAACCACGCCACCATCTCATACCACGCGACCCTACACCAACGAACGCCATCTCTCAGGCGTCTACGTACGACGGTTTGCGCGTTGGAAGGCCGTTCGAACGGCGTTCGCCTCGCCCCACAAGACGCAGAGGTGGGAGGGAACGAGAGAAGCCCCCCTTCTCGAAGCGCCTCGAAGGAAGGTGGAGCCGAGAAGCGGGGCGTGGCGCCGGGCGTATACGAGTCGGAGGCGCATGAGGTTCTCCCTTCTTCGTTCGGATATTCGCGCTCTCTCTGTTCGGGTGAGCCTTTCGGCTCGTTGCTCGTTCCTTATTCGGCGGTTCTGGCCTCTGGGTTCGGCGTGTGCTCTCTTGATCCGCTGGTCCAAAGGCGTCGAGAGGCCCAGCACGAAGCGGCGCGAGGCGCCCGGAGAGGCCTGCGACCACGCTCGAGCGGGAGTCACGGCGAAGAGACGGTCGCCGAGGACCAACACCCAGGGAAGTCGACTTCCATTTCTTTTGGGGTTTTGTGTGAACGTGTGTGTGTCGGCGCCAAGTCCGTGAAGTAGAATTGTTTTAAGTGGTCCGTGTTCGCGTATCGGTAGTAGCCTGCTTCTTTTTGTTTTCTATTGATATATGTGCATTTTCTTTAATTATTATTGTTGCTTAATATGTTGCTATACGTGTGCTTTGTGTCCGTCTTTTAAATATGCGTCTTGTTAATTTTTCTTCCCCCGTGTCGCTGCGTCCTTCCTTCGTGGGTCTCCATCTTGTTTCAATGAAAGGGTTTCGTCGTGGCTAATCGCGCCGATAATTATCTGACCGCTCAAGGCGACGAAACACCGCTCGTTATCCCGTGCCCGGACGAGCCGCTTAAGGCGGATCGTGTCCGAAGTCGGCCTGTGGGCGAGGTACAAATCCCTCGGTAGGTTTCCCCGCGGTCTTAGGTTATATCGACTTTCGGCGATTTCACACTATTTCCGCGCGGTAGAATGCGGAACTGGGTTGTGGTGAGTCCGAAAGGTCCACCCGTATCTGGATCCCGGCGTTAGCCGGGAGGGTCAAAAGACTGAATTGTCCGTCCGGTGGGCGAGCGGTCGCAGATTCGAGTCACGTGGCCGATCGCACGCGCGACGGGCGCGAATTCGAACACTGGTGTACAGGAGTGTGATTCTAATCCCCGTCTCCAAGCTAAATTCACAGGGATCGGTCCCAGGGGTGAGAAGAGCGCCACCCGATTCCTTAAAATTAACGAGCGAGCTAAATTAATCCCTTACGTGAGATAAGATGGCGTCTCCAAGGGCGAGCGGGTTGCCGGGGTAGAATGTATGTGTGTTAGTAATGTAGGATCCATGGCCCGGGATGGTACTACTTGTAGATGTTGAATCACGGGGGAAGCTCAAACCGACATTCTAGCACGGACTTTGCGGTAAAAAAAAAAAAACTGAGTCGCATAATGGTGGCGCGATCGCACCTCAGCGCAGCAGCGGAGCGAGCGGCTATTTATGGGCTCGGCGAATGGCCGCAACGAAGTGGCATCGACACGGGGCGTCGACTCTCAACCACCAAATTCGGCCCGAGTGGCCGAAATCATGAAATGGCCAAAGTATAGATAAAACTGGAAGGAAGAATGGAAAAGAGGTGTAGAGATGAGAAAGGAATTAGAAAGAAAGCTTCTGATTACAAAACGAGCTGAACGATGTTGAAGAGAGGAAAGAACAAAGAAGGAGAAATGAAACGTTAAGGAACCACACTGTAAAATCGAACAGCTGGAAGCGAAGGCCAGATTAAAGAATGAGATGCAGAAAGAGTAATGATGGAAGAACGAATGAGACAGAAGAAGCAAATTCGATCAATGGAAGGAACCACGAATTGCAGAATGAGGAACAAGAAAGAGTCTGAAAAAAACAAAGATGTACGAACAGGAGAACGAATCCAGCCAACTGAAAGGAATAACGAGATTACAGAATGAGGAACAAGAAAGACAGTGGAATAGAAAACTGAAAGAGTATGAAATTTGAAACTGAACGACAAAAGAAAAAACATAGGTTGGAATACGAGGAGAAGTTGAAGGAGCAACTGAATGAGCAGGAAGGAGAAATTCACAGGAGATTGAAGGACACAACGAGATTGGAAACGAATGAGCAGGAGAAAACCCCTGGTTTGGGGAAGAAGAAAAAAAACAAAAAAAAACTATTAAACGAGTTTTGAAAATAATTGAACTGAGGAGATGAGTTAAAATTGAAGGTCCAGAGAGATGGAAGACTCCAGCCAAGAACAGAAACTAATAAATGTAAAGACACGAGGTGAAAGGAATTGGGAGGGAGAGAAAAGAACAAATTAAGACGGAAAATAGAAGGATGAGGGTACGCGGAGATCCTGAAAGAGCCAAGGAGTGGAAACAGAGGGAAGGACGGGAAGCGACTTAAGAGAAAAGCAAAGGTTGACCTATGTAAAGATAAGGGAAAGACGCCAGAAAGAAGCAGAGTCTAATAGACACGAGGAGACATACAGAAACTAATAATGTATAGACACGAGGTGAAAGAATTGGAAGGGAGAGAAAAGAACAATTAAGACGGAAAGCAAGGAATAGGTACGCGGAGATCCTGAAAGAGCAAGGAGTGAAACAGAAGGGAAGGACGGGGCGACTTAAGAGAAAGCAAAGGTTGACCTACGTAAAGATAAGGGAAAGACGCCAGAAAAGAAGCCAGAGACTAATAGACACGAGGAGACAACAGAATACTAATAAATGGATAGAGACGCGGGACGATAGAGAATAATAGAGGAGAGACTGCACGATAAAGACGGGGTTAAAGGAACAGAACACACACACACAGAAGTAGTGAGGATAATGGTGGTGAGTCGCGAGCGCGTGTGGAGAACCCGGTGCGAGCCAAGCGGGATGGCTGCCTCCAGGATCGAGGGGAGGAGTATGCCCATTGAGCGAATCACGACCAAAGGTGGTTCGGGTCCCCCCCCCCCACCCCCCCCCCCCCCGCGTGCTTCGCGGGAGTTGAAGGGACGAGTGCTGTGGAATAGGTGCACGTGCAGCTTGGGGGGTATAGAGGCCCCTGGAAACCCTTGGGGTGGCACAATCCCCGTTGGTGAAATCGCCCGGTGTGTGGTGGTGCAGGTGTAGTGGTGTCCCCGTGTTGTGGAACGACCCCGTGTTGAGTGGTGTGGTGGCATGTGTGCGGAGTGCGTGCTTCCCACGTGCCGTGTGGTGATATAGGGGCACACCGCAGGTGATGAGGCACCGTGTTGTGGAGGGAGCCACGGGTGGGGTGAAAGCACCAGCGGGTGGGTGGATGAGCGGCGTGTGCGCCAGAACGGCACGCGGTGCGAAGCAACGGTGTTGAGAATGCGGTAATGTGAGGGAGCAGTGTGTGTTAGGTCGTGGTGTGTAAGGGAGATGTCGGTGGCATGCGCGAGCATGCAGCCGCGTCTCCCGGTGTGAGTGTAAAAAAACTGGAAAACTGGAAAAAGGGTTATGGCCGTCGTGACACGCAGGTGTGCGTGGAGAACGGAGACGACGGCGACAGAGGGACAGAGCCGAGTAGCGGCCGTAGATGTATTGGAACCGTGCCGGGTTCACCCAGCAAGCGAGCGCGAGTCCGTGCTGTGCAACGCACGAGGCCCCACGTGCTCGCTTGCGAGTGAGCCCGGTCCGGAAAACGCCAGCGGTGGATGTTGCCGATCCCGCGACGGACAAAGTGTGGAAGGATATGGATTGACCGGATGGGTTCTCCCACGCGAGCTTGTGTTAAGCTCCAACGGGCAGAGCCATGTGTTCGCGTTGGGGAGCCCTCGGAGTGCAAGGTTTGCTTTTTGGGGGTGCGCAGGGTGACGTCATGGCTGCACGTGGGGTTGGAATCCGGCAGGAGGGTGAATCCTGCCGATGGTTCCCGTCCAAGAGGGACGATGGTAACGCGTGCAGCTGCATGACGTCCACGGGCAAGGAGGCAAAGTGCGCGAGCTGTGAGTTCCGCGTGGTGCGCGCGTATTTTTGGCATACAAAATTAACAATAGCAAGCCTCCGCTTTCGGGTGAACCAGGAATTCCCGGCAAGGGTGAAAGACCCCCCTGCCTGGGCACAGGAATGGACTAGTCAGGGAAGGGTTAGTGTTAGTTAGACCGGCTGCCATGGGGCCAGGGGTTAAGTCCTATGGGGCCCGTGGAATGGATTAGTTAGAGGGAGTAGTGACTTTAATGGGAAATGGAATTTTAGGAATTGGCTGACGGTGACCGACTTTGGATGTGTAAGGGGAGTAGCTTAGCTACGTAGTGTTAAAAGGAAAACTGCTGTAGTTTAAGGGATGACGTGGGAGCACGAGGTAGTTAGGGGGAGGTAGATGGAAGGATGGCGAGTTCAGGCGGTGTGCGTGTTGAAGAGTTGGTGAGGTTGTGTGAAAACGTGTTGAGTGAGTGAGGCCAGCGGGTCTGTGTGAGTGGAGCGAATGGGGAATGCATGGTGCGATGAGTGATTGGGGGGAGGAGTGGACTCCGCCCAAGGGACCCCGGGGTCAGTGTTAGAGTGAGTTAGCTGGGTTAGTTAAATTGAAAAGGTGGGGGTCGTTTTGGTTGTTGGTGGGGAGTAGGCTCGAAACCCGTTTGGAGGTGCAAGCCCTGTGACGCTGGGAGCGTGGCTGCGAAACGTGATATCGCGAGTGGTACCCCGGGCACCCGGGCTAGTCCGGCGTGGTAGGCCAAGGGCCCATGGGGAGGGCCGGTTAGCGTAGTGGGCACGGGTGCGCCCCCGCTTGGTGGCGGGGGCCCGAGCGCCGTTGCCGCGTGGGCAGTGTCTTGGGCACGGGTGACCCTCGTGAAGGGGCCGGGGCCCACGCCTCCACGTGTGCGTTTCAGGGGAGTTGCCATGGGCCTCCCCGGTGTTTAGGGACTGTAAGGCCTCGGAGGCAGTGTATGTGCCGGAGGGTGCCATTGTTTGAGATTTCGGCAGAGGGTCGTGCCTAGCCAAAGGAGCCACGTGTCCCAGCCACGAAACCGTGCAAGGGCACGAGGAAATTAAAGGGCGAGGCCCGAAATTTGAGTGGACACCAAACACAGGCGACGGGAACTGGGTTTTTTAGAACCAATAGATTAAGCGAGAGGCGCTTGTTGAAAAGCCCGGGGTAAGTTTAACAGTTAATGGTTAGGGAGATTAGGAAGTGTACCCCTCCGCAACCATCCATCCCTTCGCTCTTCGGTTGTGGGCCGCTTGGACCCACTTTGGGTTAGAGATCGCTGAGATCTGGGGAGGCCATCTTGAGGCTTGGTTGGGCCTCGACACAAGGGACGCTAGCTCTCCCTTATTCCAACTCCGGGAAAGGGAACGTAGGGGTTGGAGTAGGCTAGGTGACAAGGATAGGTAGCCGAACAAAGAACGATAAAGGGGTTAGGGGACGATTTATAGTGGGGAGGGATGAAAATAAAAACAACAAAAAAAATAAGTTAGGGGGCTATTATTGGGGTTGACAAATTAAGGGGTGGGTATGGACAGTGACAGGCAAAGGCGATAGGTGGGAGGGAGACCGTAGGGTAGGTCCGAGCCGCCTTCTGCGAGTTGGCCAGCACACCGCACTCCCTCCACCAACCTGTACTGCAAGGCCTGTGCCCTGGCCAACTTCATCGCAGCTTTTGTTTTTGCTGCAAGGCCTGTGCCGGTCGATATCGTCTGCGGCTGTTTTCTTCAAGGCCTGGTGACCGGCAAAGTTCGTCTGCCGGCTGTGTTCGCCTGCAGCGGCCTTGTTCTGCAGGCTGTGTTTTGCCTGCTGATCTTTGCCTGGCCATGCCACCACTCCACATCATCAGTTTGCCCCCGTTCCTGTCCAATTTTGCTTTGTCCCCCCGTTGTTCATTGCCATGTGCCCCAGGATGCGTCGTAGGCCAACAGTTTGCAAGCTGCAGGAAATGTCCTGTTGGCAGCTGCAAACACGGGCCCTCAGTGCGGCCCGGCACCCGGTTCTCTGTTGACTGTTTTTCTTTTTTCCCTGCAGAGTCCATTGATCTGGGCCATGGTTAGTGTAAATTTATAAGGTTAAGGTGTTAAGTATTGTGTTTGTAATATTGATGCGCCCCGGGCTTCTGTCAGCGGCCGCGCAATTTTATTTAAGTCGTCCGTATGAGTTGAGTTTGTTATTGTTTACTCAGCCTCAGGTTATTTATTTTGGGGGACACGAAATAACCATGATGTCGCACCTCGGATCCGTAAGGTAAACGTACTAGGGAGAACTACACTGAGGCACACGATAATTTGGAGGGACTCGGGACAAGTCTGTAAAAAGGGGAGGGGGTAGTGTTACGGCTGTGGAAATTCCACAAACAACCATCCAGGTCCATAGGTGAGGTAATTTTCTGAAGTACATGTTAGTAGCTCCAAACCCATTGTCCTAGAGGGAATTAATGTGATTCATCTCGGGCTGCGATAACTTTGAGTTAGGCGTTTTTCTGTTCTGCTTTATTTTTCGACCAACCACTTTCACGTCAACAACGCCAACAACAAAACAACGCCAACCCCACTCAAACGCCAACAACAACAACGCTACAGCCACCACTCTAACAACGCCAGCACACCACCCTACACCACGCCCACCATCTCAACACGCGACCTAACACCAACGAACCGCCAATCCTCAGCGGTCTACGTACGACGGTTTGCGCGTTGAAGGCCTCGAACGGCTTCGCCTCGCCCCCCACAAGACGCAGGTGGGAGGGAACGAGAGGAACCGCCCCCTTCTCGAAGCGCCTCGAAGGAAGGTGGAAGCCGGACGGGGCTGGCGCCGGGCGTATACGATCGGAGGCGCATAGGTTCTCCTCTCTTCCGTTTCGGTATTGCGCTCTCTCTGTCATGGCTTCGCTCGGCTCGTTCTTATTCGGTCGTTCCTGGCTCTCTGGGTCGGCGTGTGTCTCTGTGTCGGCTGGGGTCCAAGGCGTCGGAGGCCCGCCCGGAGCAGTGCCCGCGAGCGCGCCGGGAGGCCTCGCCGACCACGCTCGAGCGGGAGTCACGGCAAGAGGACGGTCGCCGAGGACTCAACACCGCAGGGAAGTCCGACTCCATTTCGTTTTGGGTTTTGTGGTGAACGTTGTGTCGGCCCAAAGTTCCGTGAAGTAGAATGTTTTAAGTGGTCCGTGTTCGGCGTTAGTCGTAGTAAGCTTCTGCTCTTTTGTTTTCTATTTGAATATATGTCATTTCTTTAATTATTATTGTTGCTATAAATATTGCTATACGTGTGCTTTGTGTCCGTCTGTGTAAATAAATGCGTCCTTGTTGAATTCTTCCCGTGTCGCTGCGTCCTCCCTTCGTTGGGTCTCAACTTGTTCATGTAAAGGGTTTCGTCGTGGGCTAAATCCGCCGATATTAATCTGAACCGTCAAGGCCGACGATAACACCGCTCGTTATCCCGTTAGCCAGGACGAGCCGCTTAAGCGGATCGTGTCCGAAGTCGGCCTGTGGCGAGGTACAAATCCCTCGGTAGTTTACCCGCGCGGGTACTTAGGTAATCGACTTTCGGCGATTCACCTATTTCCGCGCGGGTAGAATGCGGACTGGGTGTGGTGAGTCCGAAAGGTCCACCCGTGACTGGATCCCGGCGTTAGCCGGAGGGTCACGACTGAATTGTCCGTCCGGTGGCGAGGCGGTCGCGATTCGGAGTACGTGCCGATCGCCACGCCGACGGCGCGAATTCGCAACAATATATATAAAAGAAGAAAATAAAACTTTCCAAACCTGTTGCGGGGCGGACAATCGGCCGACGACACGACCGCTAGATGGAGCCGCAAGTCGGCTCGACCGATCACCCGAAATTCAGATCGTACTTTCCCGAGAAACGGGGTTCCTTTGTTTTGGACCGTGAAGCGTCAATATTTCACCACGTGGTACAGGTTAGTTCGCCAAATCTCAAAAATACCTAGAGACCACGTGGCCATCTACCGAGTCTTCACACCTCGACGGCACCCGTGCACGAAAACGAGCGCTTGGCGCGCTCGTTCCTGTGCGATTCCGAGCGTTTAATCGCCGAGAACTATCGGTCCAGATGTCCCTTACGCGGCACAACGGCCTTGCTGATTTCCCCACAACAGCGACATCGCTCGGACAGTTCAATGCAAGAATGGACGCGAACGAGCTGAAAACATTGAACAAATGGGGGTTTATTTATAATGCAATAGGGAATAGGGGAGCACCTAAGGCAGAGTTATACCGAATCTAAAGAACCTGCAAGTATATACAGCCTAAGGCAAGTCACTACTTACCAGACGGGCCCACGGACACACACACACACCCCAAAAGATGACCGGACCAATTGGTCTTTAAAGAGACCTATCTCGGACCTGTCGCCTCGTGCGGTCCCTTTCAAGGACCAGGTCCTCTAGGCCAGAACGCTGGACTGGGCACCAGCGAGGGCGACTGGATCCAACCACGGAGCCGCGATCAGCTTTTCCGAGGCTCCTTTTGCAGATCCTCTCGCGCTCTGGTAACACGTGCTGGGAGACGAGGCGCCAAATCCTTCCCGACCGATGCGTCGATTCCCCGAGAACCACCGACCAAGAAGGGCAACAGGAACCGAACCAAATCGGCGAACAACACCCAGACAAGAACCAAGAAAGAAGCCGCCATTTCCGTCTTCTTCCCTTCTTATCCCTCTCGGGCCTCGCTTCCGGCGTGACTCCCCCTCCCCTCCTCACCCACAAGAGAAATCTCAGACGGAGGACATCCCTCTCCTCTCCAGCCTTTCTTTAACCAGTCATCTGTTTTATGCCACTCGCAGAACCCGCCCAAGGTCGTTTTCTGTTTAACGTTTTCTGACTCCCCGGGCGGGAGTTGTTTTC
>JAXMNL010000719.1:0-12191 GCA_035128595.1 Eptatretus atami
TTTTACGTGAAGCAAGATGCGAGTTCAACGAAGGAAAGGACGCAGCGAATACGGGGAACAATTCAACACCTAGCACATTTTATTTCACACACACGGATAAACACACATATACAGCCATACAGTATGCACCATATAGCATGAAACAAAAGAAACAGTGACGCAGAGATACTACCGAATAACGCGTACACACGGCAACACTTAAAACGTTTACTTCACAGACGGCGGCCAACACACATTTACCACCCAAAGCAAAAGAAGGAAAGAAAGTCGCACTTCCCTGTGCGCGTCGATCCACCTTTGGCGACCGCAGCCTTCGAGTCCCTCCGGCGTGCTGCACCGACCAGCTCGTGCCGCGCTATCTCGCGCCGTGCGCCCACAGCTCGGACGGGGTTTTGGGGACTCGATCGGTTTCGCCCGCTATCTCGGTGCGACGGGGTGGGGAATGGCAGGCGCTCCGTCCAGGGACGGCGCCGACAGGCCGAGAAGCCCCGTGCACCAACCGAACCAAAAGAGAAGAAGAAGAAACCCGAACAGATGATGCACACACCCGAAGACCAGCTACGAAACGATTCCCGGTTTCGAGCTTATTCTCTGGAAAGCTCTCTGTTTGTTGAACGATCCTCTCAGTTTCGAGCTGCCCCCAGTTTCGAACGATCCTCTCAGTTTCGGGCTTGCCTCAGTTCGAACGATCCCCTCAGGAACTCTGTCTGTCCACCTCTTTTGTAGGGAGGGTCCTTCCCCTCTCTTCGCGCCCCCGGCCCCGTTCGCGACGCGATACATCGCGCCACCCGCCAATCGGGAGAGGACACGCCACCCCCCTCCCTCCCCCACTTCGGTTGGAGAGGGGAACCAGATGTTCAAGCGGGAAATGTTCTGCTGCGGGCGTTTTGGCGGGAGATGTTTGCGCCGTGCGGTTTTGGCGGGAGATGTTTGGCGGGAATGCCCCTTCGGCCTTCACGCACTGTGCTGCCTGCCACTCCGCGCCTCATCCGTCCGCGGAGCATCGTGACCGCACGATGCTCGATGAATGGCGAGCTGGGAATGATGTGTAGATTGTGGAAGGTGGTCGTGGCGTTTGAGTGAGTGATTGTGCGTTAGAGGTTGTTGCGTCATGGAGTGAATGAGGTGATCGTGGAGATGTTGGTTGTGGCGATGTTCGTTGTTGTTTGTTGCACCACATAACAATAAGACAGAATAAATGGCTAACTTCAAAGCGTCCGCAGCCCGATGAACACAATAAATCCCCTTAAACAACGGTTTTGGGCTAACACAATGTACTTAAAAGATTACCTCACCTACGCGGACCTGAATGGTGTTTTGCGAATTTCCACAGCCGTAACAATATATATATATATATATATATATATATATATATATATATATATATATATATATATATTACAGAAGACGAGGCGTAAGTCGTCAACCATTGGGACCGAGAAAGAAAAGTGACGACTTAGACATGTGACGACTTACGCGTTTCGAAACATTCATGCATGACTGTGGGTGAAGAGGATGAAAGTGCGTCTGGCCTGCGGACACGTAACGGTGTGAGAGGGCAACATCTCTAAGCCGGCTATTGTACAAAGGAACACAATCTCGGGCATAGTGGGGATTCGTTTGGTTTAGTTGGAAAGTGATAAGGCCAAAGATGGAATTCATGAATCACTTTATCAAAATAAAGGTAATGAACAAACTGTAAGACAGAACTCACATACCATCGGTGATGGTACAAATCCCTCGCTATATATCGCGGTTCAACCTATCGCGCCCCCGCTTCCACGCGGTTTTCCCTTGGAACCTAAACTATTTTGTCTGCGGATTCCCCGGTATATCGTGGTATAATATATAAAATTTAAATTATTTAAGCAATAAATTTATAACGCTTGGCGCTCGACCAGTCACACAACGCGCGAGACAAATTTCGCTTGTGAATTCGAAATATTTTCTACGTTTTTTCTGCCAAGCCCCACGAGCGGCCCAAAACGCCTTGCACCTTCTAAGGCTTTCTGGCAAGGAACCGAAGCACCAGAGAAGGTTTATATTCACTCGATGATAAATCAAACCAATCTGTTTATTACACCGCCAGCGTTTAATAATCACTCGATTATAAACAAAACCGAATCGTGTTTATAACACCACCCAGTATTCAATAAATCACTCGAATAAATCAAACCCAATTCGTGTTAATACACCACCCAGCGTTTAATAATCACTCATATATAAATAAAAACCCAATCGTATTAAAACCCACCCAGCGATTTATTAATGCAAACCGATATATCAAACCCATCGTGTTTACACACCGCCCAGCGTTTAATTATCACTCTATAAATCATATGTATATGACCATCGACAAATGTGGAATGAAGTGGCTGTTAGAACATTCATTCGATTTAATGAATGAGAATGAGTTTTCATATGGAATGAAACTCATATCACCATCGGACAAATAACATGGACACACAGTCATCGTGATGACTACCACTCAATTACCTAGGTGAAAGTGAGTTAGTGATTGTACAAAACAAGCCAATGATAAAAACCTATTGATCGGACTTCAAACACGTAAGCTCGATCATCTTTTACCTCCTTCGCGAGACTGCATTGCGCAGCCTTGTCTAAACTCTTCAGATGCATGTGGGACGCAACGCTGACTGAGCTGACGCAGCGCAGTTATAAATAGCCCACGCATCACGATTTCCATTGAAATCGGGGCTCTCACGAGGCCAGCAGTTCCGTGTGACGAGTTAGCGTGGTAATTTACTGAGTTTGCATTACGCGGGAACGGGGACAACATCTGACGACTTAGACGAAGTGACGACTTGGAGATGACGACTTACAGACTTTATTCAAAGTCTGTAAGTTGATTTAAACATTAAGTAAAATTGGGACTTTTGACGCTGCCGACTTCGGCGAAGTGACGAGTTATAGCTGCCGACTTACGCCTCGTCTACGTATATATATATGTATATTTTTTTCAGCTTTAGTCATGCTTAGCACACGTAGAAGAAAAGTCTGAACTCAAAGGCGGACATTGAGCGGCTTTTTGATTTGCAGGGGCCTTTGCTGATTTCTTTGCAAAACTATCATCTTATATTGTTCTGGCTTTGGTCATGGAATCACCAAGCGTGAGTAAAATAGCAAACATTGATTTCTCTTAAAAAAAGAAAAAGAAAATAAAAAAGAAAGTCTAACGTCCTCCACATTGGAATTAAGCTGACGTCGATGGTATCCCATAATTCTTGCACTCAACACAATCATGACCTTAATTAGTCTGCTGGTTCTTTGTTCTTGCAGAGAAAGAACGTGAAAATTGGTTTCTTCTCCCAACTCAAACCCAGTTCTTCAACACAGAAGAGATTGTTTAAAATCAACAAATGCCTTCTTGTCAGGAACACCGATAATTGAACAGCGTGTCTCACGACATCCACACAAGGTATTAAAGGCACCCAAGCAGATCCAAAGAAATGAACAACCCTTCCCGTGTTCTGTGTGGACAAGGAGTTGATTGTGAGCTTCAAAACTTCACATCGACATCAAAGAAAATACCTCTGGGGAGAACCTACACCGCTCAGTGTGTACCAAGGAATGTTACTCAGGAGATCGAATCAAATCATCATCGAAGATTTCACACTGGGGAGAAACCCAACCAAAGGAGAGAAAAACCACAAACGAACTCCACTGGCGAGAAACCCAACCAAGGGGAGAAAAACCCACAAACAACTCACACTGGGAGAAACCCAACCAAAAGGGAGAAAACCACAAACGACTCACAACTGGGTGAAAAACCGTACGAATTTTCTAAGTGTTTCGAAGGATTTGAGTTCAATTATCAAACTTGAATAAACACAAACGAACTCACACGGGGGAGGAAACCGGTTCGGAGTGTTCTTGTGTGTCTCGAAGGATTTTAGTTACTTTTCAACCTTGAATATCCACAAACGACTCACACTGGTGAGAAAACCGTACAAGTGTTCTGTGTGTTCGAAGATTTTAATCCAATTATCAAAACTCAATAAACACAACGCAACTCACACTGGGGAGGAAACCGTTCGATGTGTTCTGTGTGTTCGAAGGATTTTAGTCCGTTATCAAACTTGAAAATATCCACAAAAGCGAACTCACACTGGGTGAGAAACGTACAATGTTCTGAGTGTTCGAAGGATTTCGTGTTCTTATCAACCTTGACGAAACACAAAAGAACTCACATGGGAGAACCGTGCAAAGTTCTGTGTGTCGAAGGATTTTTCGTGACTTATCAAACTTGAATAACCACAAACGAACTCACACTGAGGATAAACCGTTTCAAATGTTCTGGGTTTCGAAGTTTTTTCGTCACTTATCAAACTTGAATAGACACAAACGACTCACAACTGGAGAGAAACCTAACAAAATGTTTCGGTGTGTTCAAAGATTTCAGTCGGTTATCACACCTTGAATTACCACAAACGAACTACCTGGGAGAAACCGTTCGAGTGTTCTGTGTGTTCGAAGGATTTTCGTCGGTTATCACACTTGAATTACCACAAACGAAACTCACACTGGGGAGAAAAACCGTTACAAATGTTTTTTGTGTGTTCGAAAGGATTTTAGTCAAATTTATCAAACTTGAATACACACAAACGGAACTCACACTGGGGAGAAACTGTACAAGTGTCTGTGTGTTCGAGGTTTTTAGTCAATTATCAAACTTGGAATAGACAAACAAAACGAACTCACACTGGGGAGAAACCGTACGAGTGTTCTGTGTGTTTGAAGGATTTTCGTGACTTAGCAACCTTGAATAGACACAAACGAAACTCCACATGGGAGAAATGAGTTTGTTCTTGACAAATGTGCCAAGGCACACTTGTACAATGAAAAGGCAAAAAAGAGCCTGCAACATTCTCAATTATCAAGTTCCAACAACACAGGAACTAGAAATCGAAGCATCCTAACAATACCTCGGAAATACAAGAAGGCCACCAGATCTAACACAAAAAAAAGTGTAAAATAATCAGCAAAGAGAAGCTCAGCAGAATAAGACGGAATTCTGAAAAGTTCATCCCTTTCTTCATGAAACAAGATCAAGCTGTAAACTAAACGTGCAGTGCCAAGGTTTCTCCAATATAGGCTGTTACAATTATAAAGTGGCCACAATGAAGGCAAACTTCTAACTATTCACAAATATTCCGCATAAACCAATGCATATCGCATGTTTGAACTTACCTCGGGATGAGAAGGAGGAGAGAGGTGTTGGATGGAGCTTAACAAGTGCACAGAACAACGTGGTCGACTCGTGGAGTATGTAAAGCTCAACAGACTATTCGGATGAGATTTGTACACGAGCCAGAAACAACAAAGGCAGAAAAAGGGATCCTTAATCCATTTAGCAATTCCGAATGATTGCAAATAAATGTATATATATATGATATATATATACATATATATATATAATTATATATATATTATATATATATATATACAGTAATCCCCGCTTATATCGCGATTCAACCTACGCGGCCCCCGCTTTCATCGCAGGTGTTCCCGTGGAACCTAACTATTTTTTATATGCGGATTCCCCCGGTTTATCGCCGGTAATAATATATAAAATATAAAATTATTTAAGCAATAAATTATAACGCGTGGCGCTCGACCAGGTCACAACAATGCCACAACAAAGTTTCGCTGTGAACTTCGAATATTTTCTACGTTTTTCTTCAAGCCCCACGATCGCCGCCCAACGCCGTGCACCTTCTAAGGCTTCTGGCAAGAAAACCGAAAGCGCCAGAGGAAGGTTTATATTCACTCGATATTAAATCAAAAACCCAATCGTGTTTATACCACTGCCCAGCCGTTTAAGTAATTAATCACTCGATATAAATCAAACGAAATCGTGTTTATACACCCACCCAAGCGTTTAAAAATCACTCATAAAAATAAAACCGAATCGTGTTTATACACCACCCAGCGTTAATATAAATCAACTCGATATAAAATAAAACCCAATCGTGTTTTACACACCGCCCAGCGTTTAATAATCACTCGATATAATCAAACCCAATGCGTGTTTACACACCACCCAGCGTTTAATAATCACTCGATATAAAAAAAACCCAATCGTGTTAATACACCACCCAGCGGTTTTATTATGCACTCGATATAAACAAAACCCAATCGTGTTTACACCCACCACCCAGCGTTTAATTAATCACCGATATAAATCAAACCCAATCGGTTTATACCCCACCCAGCGTTTATTATGCAACTCGATATAATCAAACCCCAATCGTGTACCACACCGCCAGCTGTTAATAATCACTCGATATTAAATCAAACCCAATACGTGTTTGACACACCAACCCAGCGTTTAATAATCACTCGATATAAATCAAACCCAATCGTGTTACACACCAACCCAGCGTTTAATAATCACTCGAAAAAAAAACCAATCGTGTTTAATACACCACCCAGCGTGTTAAAATCACTCGATATAAATAAAAACCCCAATCGTGTTTAATACACCACCAGCGTTTAATAATCACGTCGATAAAATAAAACCCAATCTGTTAATACACCACCAGCGGTTTTATTATGCACTCGGATATAAATCAAACCCAATCGTGTTTATACACCGCCGGTTTACAAAAAAAAATAGCATTTTTGGGGAGGCGTCCACTTCATCCGGATTTTCACTTCTCGCGGACGCAGGGAGTTTGGAAACGTAACCCCCGCGATAACGGGGGATGACTGTATATATATTGTTACGCTGTGGAAATTCGCAAACCACCATTCCAGGACCCGTAGGTGAGATATCTCTAAGTACATGTGTAGTTAGCCCCAAACCCGTTGTTTAGAGGGAATTGATGTTGATTCATTCGGGCTGCGATCCTTTGAGTCAGTCGTTATTCTTTTTCTATCTTTTATTTTTAAACAAAACCAACAAGGACGCTCGTGGCTTTTCCCGCCTGTTTTTCGCGCCATTCTTCTCCGCGCTTGGTGTGAGGGAGGAGAAGCGGGTGGGCAGCTGGCGCCCGATTGGTGGTGATGACCAGCGTGAGGCTGTCGGGGTGAGGAACGCCCCTCTTCGAGAACCCTCTCGAAGGAGGTGAGCCGAAAAACGGGGCGGATGCGAGGCGTAGGCCCCACGCTATAAAGCGGACACGGGCGGGCCAGCACTTCTGCTCTTCCGCCTTTCCTCTTCGGCTCCTCGTCGTGGTCCCGCTGGTCTGGTCTGCTGGTGGTGCGGTTCCAAGGACCCGCTGGCGGAAGGAGCGTCCGCCATTCCCCTCTCCGACTTGGCATCCACGTTTCCCCCCCCCTATCCGCGCTGGATAGCGCCGAAAAACTCCGTCCGTGCGCGTCGAGCGGCCAACACGTGCCGGCGCGAGGCACGCAGGAGACGGACTCGGCCTTACCACGCCAGGGCACGGAGTCGCGGGCCAGGCGGGCCACGTCGACGACGGTCGGAGGAGAGGGACTCGACGCCAAAAGGGAAGTCACCTTTGTTTCTTTTCAGGTTTGTTTTTGTATGGATCTTGTGGCGCCGTGTCTTGTAAAGTTAGAACTGTCATGAAGTGTGCCGTGTGTCGGTCTTAGTCGGTTGTAGCTCGTGCTCGTCATTGCTTTTATTGTTTTCTTCTTGCAATTTGCTTTATGTTGGCTTTCTGATTTCTGTTTGCGCTGCTATATGTGCATTTTGATTATTGTTATGGCTGAAATATGTGCCTTCCTGCTGGTCTGTGGCTGTGTGAATAAATGTGCTTTGTAGTTGAACTGTTTTCCCGTGCGCTTCGTCTTTTCTTCAATTGAAATCTCCATCCTGCTTCCGTCAGGGGTTCGTAGTGGCTTCATACGCCCGATAATTAATCGAACCGTCGAGGCCGACCGATAACACCGCTCGGTTATCCGATAGACGGAACGGCCGCCACAAGCGGCTCGGTCCGGCAGTCGAACCTGCGGCGAGTGGCGCGCCCTTACCATCCCGCGTGCGGTACTTAGGTAGTCGAGTTTTGGCGAACGAACCCTATCCCACGCGGGTGCGCCGATTGGCACGATCTGGGTGAGGCCGAAAAGGCCCACCCGTGACTTAGCTCCCGGCGCTCGTTAGTCCGCGAGAGGGGTCACGACCAGAATGTCCGTCGGGGGCGGAACGTTCCGCGATTCGAGTCACGGTGGCGTTCGCACGCCGCGGGCGCGAATTCGCAACACTGGTGTCCGGGAGTGGGAATTCGATCCCTCCCGCCTCCAAGCTAAATTCACGGAATCGGTTAGGCGTTGAGAGGAGCGGACCCCGATTCCCTCCAAATTACGAGCGATTTAAATTAAACCCCGTTTACTTAGAAATAAGATGAGTTTCCAAGGCGAAGCGGGATGCCGGGGTAGAAATGTATATTGGAGAAATGTAGGATCCATGGCCCAGGCGGTTCTTTTCATATTATAAACCCCACCACTAACTGTGGTCAGTGGGAGCGGCTTGAGCACGAACTTTTGCCGGGCAAAACGGAGTCGCACAATGGCAGCCGCGATCGCACCTCAGCGCAGCACGGAGCAGGGCTGAATTAATAGCACAACTAACGGCACGGCACGAGGGGCGAGTGCTCCCATTCGGACCGGTTCAAAACCACTTGTGGTTCACGGGGCATGTGCGCGATGGCAGGCGTGGCAGGATGACTATTGCGAGCATTGCAGGCTCAGGCACAATTGGGGATGTCTTGGAAAGTGAAAGCGTTAGAAGAATATATCGAGGAAGGTGCAAAGTGGAGTGGACTAGTCCAACGGCACGCAGACGAGCTTCAGAAAAGATTACGTTTACGGGGGGACACAGCGATGGGACGATTTACTGGAACCGAATTCGTGGCAAAAACATTGACTTGGCCAACAGAGTCGACAAAACTTATGTGGGAAAAAGAAGTTTTTGGTTATGTTATACCCGTTCCAGTTGGAATATGCGAAGAGCAACTGAACAAAAAATAGAAGGAGAGCAGATTGGTATCTCCCAGGATAGGAAAACAATTGGGAGGAAGAATGAAAACCGAGCTCGAAAAGAAACAAAAAGAGCACGATTTGAAGTAAACAACTAAAGAAAAATTATTGGAGGAAGCAAGCGGTTCAAAAGAACTGAGGGGATCGAGTGAGGGGAAATACAGTTGGAAAGAGAAAAAATGGGAACATTGATGGGGAGTTGGAACAATTGAAGAAGAGATAAGAACACGCAATCAGGAAAGAGAAAGCTAAACGGAAAGATAAAAAAGGAGAGGGACAAAGCTGGAGGAAAGACGAGGAAATTGCCTGTAAAAAGTCAGAACAGTTCAAGAACTGCAGGGAGAAATGGGAGGAAGGAGAAAGGAAAACAAAGCTAGAAAAGGAAAAAAACGCAACCCAAGATGGGGGAATTGAACTACTGAAGACGAGAGTAAGGGCAGGCCAGTTTAAAGAGAAAATCCTGGAAGGGAGATAAAGAATGGGAAAGTGAATACAGTAAAAAAAAGGCGAATGAGGAGGGAAGCGTGGAAAGAAGAGATGAAATGATGAAGAAGCATTGCAAAATTGAGGGAGAATTAGAAACAAAAACTTCTTGATCTGAAACACGAAAACAAGAAAGGATTACCAAGACGAACTGAAGATGTTAAAGAGGAAAGAAGAGAACAGAGAATAAACGTTAAGGAACCACACTGAAGCAGATTGAACAATTAGAAGCCAAAGAAAGTCGGAGTGTGCGGAGATGAGAAAGGAATTGGAAAAGAAAGCTTCTGAGTTTACAGAAACACCCAAAACAAAGAGACGACATTACAAATGAGTTGAGGATGGTGAGAGAAGAAAGAACGACAAGCAGTAGAATGAAACGTGAAGAACCACACTGTACAGACGAACAGCTGGAAGCGGAAAGGCCAGATTAAAGAATGAGATTGAAAGAAAGAAGTAATGATGGAAAGAAACGAATGAGGACCAGAAGAGAATCGACACCAATGGAAGGAAACCACGAGATTTGCAGAATGAGAGGACAAGAAAGATACTGAAAGAACCAAAGGATGAGAAGGAGAAGGAAGTCAGCCAACTGAAAGAAATAACGAGATTGCGGAATGAGGAACAAGGAAGACAAGATGGAATAGGAAATACAAAGAACAAGGAATGAGAAGGAGAAAAGAAATCCGATCAATTAAAGGAAAAATAATGAGTTGCCCAGAATGAGGAACAAGAGAAGACAGTGGAATAGAAAAACTGAAAGAGTATGAATTTGAAACTGAACGACAAAAGGAAAAGAAAGGTTGGAATACGAGGAGAAAGTGAAGGAGGCAAAGGAATGAAGCAGAAGGAGAAATCAGTGATGAAGACACAGCGAGATTGGAAGAGGAGTCCATGGAGATGGAAAAACTCCGGAGGGGAAACGAAGAACCAGAACCAGTTCCCCGAGGAGGAGGAACGACTCAGAAGGGAGCCAGGAAGTAGAACAACGCAATAAGTGGATGTGTGACGACACCACAAGGAGCAAATGTCGGTGGTGCAGGAGCTAATCGACGCCACTCGTCGGATGAAGGGAACAATTAGGGCGGGCCTGATAAAGGAGACACAAATACAAAAAAGGAGACGAGAAGTTAACAAGACAAAGAAGGAAATGAAAAGTATTGCCAGAGACACGGAGATAGAGATGAATTGGACGGGGTTAGTGACGAAACCACACACACACGGAGTTAGTGGAGGACGATGAGGGGAGCTCGGAGAACGTTTGGAACCCGGTGCGAAGCAGTTGGATGGCTCCTTCGGGAACAGAGGAGACGCCTATTCTCGCCTCGAAGCTGGTCACGACCAGGTGGTTCTGTCGTGTCGCGCGAGTTTCGAAGGGACAGATGCTGTGGACAGTGTGCAAGAGAGCTTGGGGGTAAGGAGGCCCCGGAACCCCTTGTGGGGACACGAATCCCAGTGGTGGTTTCCGGTGGTGTGGTGAAAGGTGTGAGTGCGGCCCCCGTGGTGTGGAAGCGACCCCGTGTGTGAGTGGTCGGGTGGCAAGTGTGCCGAAGAGGCGTGCTTTCCCAGCACGCCGCGTTCGTGAAAGGGGCACCGCAGTGGAAGAGACACGTGCGCGCAGGAAACGCTCGCGTGTGCCGAAACAGCCATGTGGGAGCAGTGAGCGCACGCGTGTGTGAGTGAGACACCGCGGGAGTGCCCCCGCGTGTGTGAGTGTATGGTTTGGGTGAGGGCAATGGCACGAGTGACTGGAGCGGCCCGGAGTAACTGTGAGGAGACCGTGTGTGTGAGGCGCTAATGTGAGGGAGAGTCGGTCGAACATGCGTGAGCATGCAAGCCGCTGTCTCCTCTATCGTTATGTAGAGCTGAGATGTGCGTACTGTCGTCAGGAAGTCAGGTGTTGTGTGGAACGGACGACAACGGCGACAGAGAGGAGACAGAAGCCGGGTAGCGGCCGAAGACTGTTTGGGGACCGTGCCGGTTGCACGCAGCGCGAGCCTGAGGCAAGGCGTGCCGTGCAAAACGCAACGGAGGCCCCAGTCTCGCTTGCGGGGTGAAGCCCGTTCCGGAAACGCCAGCGAGTGGATTTTTGCGATCCGCGGACGCGACAAAAGTTTAGGCAGGTTTAACGATTTTGACCGGACGGGGTTTCTCCACGGCGAGCTGTGTGTTAGGCTTCCAAGCGGCAGAGCACATGTGTTCGCGTGAGGGAAGCCCCTCGGAGTGCGAGGTTTGGTTTTTGGAGGGTAGCGCAGGGTGACGTCATGGCTGCACGTGGGGTTGGAATCCGGCAGGAGGGTGAATCCTGCTCAGGACTGGTACCGGTCCAAGAGGACGAGGTACACGTGCAGCTCCATTGACGTCACAAGGGTAGGTGCCAAAGGCGGAGCTGGAGTTGCCTGCCCTGTTGCTGCGCGTAATTTGGAAAAAAATTTTTTTTAACAAAAGCAAGCCTCGCTTTCGGGTGAACAGGATTCCCGGGCAAGGGGTGGAAGACCCCCTTGGCCTGGGCACAGGATGTAACTAGTTAGGGGGAAGGGTTAGTGTAGTTAGACCGACTTCATGGGGCAGGGGTAAGTCCTCATGGAGTTCATGGAATGGATTAGTTAGAGGGATTGCAGTTGAGATTTAGGTTGGGAAAATGATTTTTAGAGATTTGGAGACAGAGACAGACTTGTGAGTGTGTAAAGGGGACGTAGCTTAGCTACGTAGTGTTAAAAGGAACGTGCTGAATTTTAAGGGAT
>JAXMNL010000720.1:0-17381 GCA_035128595.1 Eptatretus atami
TTATGATACAATATATGAATAGTCATACGCTACCCTGAACAGATTTAAATCATAACCCACTAGAAATCGAAGTGTCAACATCACCGTCATACCGAAGCCAAAAAATAAAAATAAATAAAAAAACAAGGAGTCGGTGAACACTGACGCCAAACTTACCTCGACGTTGTCGACTTATGAGCTAACTTACAAGTTAACGTGTGTCGACGTGTGTCAACGATCGCGTAACGTGCTTACAACTTATGGCCAGCGTATGCGGAACGTGTGTCATACGCTGGCATACGTCGAAAAATTTTTCAACATGCTGAAAATTTTTGCTCGACGTACTCGGCGTACTACGACGTATGCCCAGCGTGCTTCAGCGTGCTCTTAACGTATAAAAACTTACCCATAACGTATTCGACGTGTGCCAGCGTTATTCGGCAAATTTTCATACGTCGGCATACGCTGGCTAAAACGTCAAGGTGTGACAGCGGCTTAAGGTAAACAGAAAGGGTTTTGAAAGTGCCAACAAGACGATTTGTGTTCTGCGGTTGTTCAAGTCGAAAATTAAATTGAAAAAAATGAATTTTAAAGGTTTTTTAGAAAAAAAACACAAAAACATTTTACAGCCGTTGAATGCAGCGTCTTTTACACCACCTTATTAGCCTCGCCACAGGGTGTTACATTGGGGTCCGTTTCTCTGTTTGTTACTTGGGGAATAATTTTTCCCGCCAACTACGTTGGTCTGCAGCGTTTGTCTGTTTGTACCGGTGTTGCCTCCGTGTCCCTTTGGTAGTCTGTGCCTGCAAACCTGGTCGGATCGAGATCCAACACGTGCCAATCAACTTACCGGCAATGCGATGCAAGGATGGAGTTTGAGGGTCGCAAGTGCAACCGATGTGCGAAGGTTATGAACATCACGGTTTCAACCATCACTCCCTGGTATCCGTACGTACTCCGCCAATCTCTCCACATCACGGGTCTTCCTCCGTATTCGCTAAAACTACCCACTTAAACTTTAACTTTTCAAATGATTCCCAATCTGCACAAAACGTCCAAAAACGTTTCCTTGTATTCTGCTGAAACAAGATCCTTCATCTATTTATTCTACCTGATGCTCCCCCCTCAGCCATTCACGATGTTTCTGGGGGACACGAGCTCGAGATCCACAACACTACTGCCCACTGGTGGGTTCTTCACGACACCTTCAAAGTGTTTCCTCTTTTGGTCAATCGGTATTCTTATCGTTAGACGTCATTCATCATCATAACCACCATCATTCATCACTCTCGCATTCTAGCATCATGTCATCATCATTCATCATCATCACAATGGTGGTTATAATAAAGGGAATATTGCAATGAAGCCAAGTTTCACATGGATCTCACCTCCTCTGACACATGAGAGTGTCCATGTGGATATCAGCTCTGTGATATGTGTGTATGTCCCTTGTTTAACGTTTCCCTCCTCTGATGCATGCCTGTTGGATCTCACCTCATCTGACACGTGCCTGTGATGTTGTCCTTCGCGCAAGAGAACTGCGATGAAAACTGCAAGACACAGAAATATTTCAGGATGTGGCTTCAGAGATTTTTTCAAGAGAGATGTCAGTAAGTATCGGGTCGTGTTATCATGATAGCCTGAAACACTACCAAACTACCCAAGTGCCGAAGCTCAAGATCTAAATTTCTCGTCGTTCTTTTGCGTGTGTCTGCAGTGTTACAGGTGGAGTGTTTCGTGAGCCTTACTTTGAACCAGTTGACTCGTATTGAGGTTTCCTGCTGGACGTGTTCAAGCATGGTGACGAGTGTCCAACGTGGCAGGGACGCATTACTTTACTTGCCTAACAGGCAGCTCGCTTGCTCATGTCCTCCGCAATAATTGCACCCTGGAATTGAGTACGCTGATTCTGGGGCAACGTGGCACACTCAACCTGGAAAGCGAAAAAACCGAGAGTTACATTCGTCCTGAGATGGTGTCGTGCCTTGGCAGGAGACTTTGCGGACATTCCTACAACAGATCAAGCACCGCAGAGATAGCCAGGAAGTATCTACGTCGGAGACGCCAGTTGATAGATATGGTTGAGGTCGAGGAGTAGTTCGGAGCCGTAGGTGTGTGAAACAGGTGTGACCTCACTCCAGTCTGACGAGTCATTGTTTCCTTCTCAGTTTCGTTCCAATGAATCACTTTTGTTTTTTTCCCCACAATTAATCACATGTAATTCCCCATTTTCCTTGGCACAAAGAACTCGCACTCCGATCCAGCAGAAGTTATCTTGAGTTTTCCGATGGATTGTCACATCTTCTGTGATCACAGATTTTGCACAACACGGCAATTTTGGAAATAAACATTTTCGCTGCTATTTTGTTGTCTCCATTTTTATTTCTTGTGTGTTTCTAGTTTTTGATTTTTCGCACCTATTGGACTTCGCTGAAATGGGGGCTGATGGACCGTGTCACGTCCATCTGTGCGTCCGTCCGTCTGCAGCCATATCTCGGACAGCTATCGACCGATTTTGTTCAAACTTTGGCAACCAGATAATGAATGATGGCTCACATAAGCACGTCATTTTATTCGAGATCAGATCCAAGAGGCCGACTTGGCGGCCATTTGTGACTTAAACATGTCCACAACCACTTTTGGGACACGCATTGTCCGATTTTGTTCAAATGTCACGCTAGTCACAAGACATGTGGCATACACGTGCGCCTCACTTTATTCTGCGATCTGATCAAAGATGGCGCCTGGTAGACTGGCGGCCATTTTAGTTGAAAATAAATATGGCCTCGCCCTTTAACTCCATTCAGCAAAATTGTTTTTAATATGGGGCGTTGAACATTTTATGTCTTTCTCCTTGTGTTTTAAACTTGTGCCAATTTGTGAGTATTCTTCAGACTTTTCATATCGGTTCTTTGAGGCCTAACCTTGCCTCGTTTGTTGTGTTATTACCTTCAGCCTTTTATTTTCACCACAATCCTTCACCACTCTTTCAATTCCTCCCAATTATCCCCTCTGATTGATGTCTTTAAAAAAAAAAATTTCCCTTCTTATCTTTTTTGTGACCACAGTGACTTCCATTTCTTCTTCCTCCTCCTCCATTTGCTGATCCACATTTCCATTCCCAATTTGATTGTGAAGGTATTGACTCTACACCTTCACGATCTTTATTTCAACATTTTCTTTACTTTCCCCTCTTTCCGAAACTTAAAAAAAACAACGGTACTTTAAAATGTTTGAACTTCCTCTTTCTCCCGTGTGGAATTCTCCATTCTTTGATAATTCACTCGTATTCCTCTTCAAAAAGGCTACTTCACATCGATCTTTCAAACATTCTGTCTCCAAAAATTCCAACCCTTGCAGTTCTTCCTTTCTACATTCTCTAAACTCTCCATTATTCCAGCTCCCCCCCCCCCAACGTCTCTAAACGTATCTCTGACTTGAAGATCTCTGATTCTGAAGGATTCCCCAAAGCTCCCCCCAACAGCTTTCTCCTTCAAAATCTCCCTCCTCACCCCTGCCCTTTCAAATCCCAACCCCCCTACTCAATTCCCCTTTTCAAAGCTGTCCCCCCTCACATCTGCAAAGCTGCCTCCTTCCCACGCCCTCTCTCTTACAACTCATTGCTCCCACCTCCTTCAATCTTCCACTTCCCTCTGCCCCCTCGTATATTACTCCCCACTGCTGCTCATCCCATCACCACCTCACCTTTTGTCCTCTTCCCCTCATCCTGCCCTCTCTTTGCTCTTCTGCAATCTCCTAAACACTTTCAACAGCTATCCCCTACCCTCCTCCTCTCCTCCCTCGTCTTACCCTCTCCTTCCCTTACCCTCCCTTGTACCCAACGCCGCCTCCCCTCCCTCTTCCATAACAGAGTGGACCTCCTTTTATATGGATCCTTCACTCTAACCTGACTGATCTCTCCATGCAGGTTGCCACTGACCAACCAGACATAATCTGCTTAACAGAAACTTTCCTCCTTCAAGACGTCTCTGACTCCTTGGTATCTCTTCCCTGGGTTATTCCCTCCTCCAGTATGACAGACCTGAGCCTCGTCCTGGTGGAGGAGTTGCTCTCTTCATCAAAGACTCTATTCCTCACTCTCATGCACTGCCCTGTCTCCACCACACCCCCCAGGAATACCTCTGCCTTCGGCTTCCCCTCCACTCCCACCTCATGTTATATGTGTGTTGTACCGTCCACCAAACAGTTGATGACTCCATTTACATTTACAAACACTGATGATGGGTTTGATGGGAGAGGAGTATCAGTTGAAATGCAAACCCTGTCCAGGTTCCTCCTAATGACTTCATCTTTGCTTTTTCCTTTGTTCGGATTCCTTCTGATTACTCCAATGCAGGACTCGTACCTGTTTGCGTCTTCCATTTGATTTGAATTGAATTTATTTTAATCCCGTTCTGAATTCAATTGAATAATAATTTTTTTTAAAACCTCATGGGTCAGGGTCAGGTGTCCAATCAAAGCGGGGTTGCATCAAAGCGGAACGTCTTGGTATGCGGTCATCACTGGCAGCAGTTATAAGGTGGCAGTTCTAATTATTTCTTATTAATTACATAACACACGAGTACACAAACACCACACAAAATACACGACACAAAACCACCCAAACACCACACAAAACAAGTCCTGGCAAGAGTCTGCAATCACTGATTGCTCATTTTCTTGTTTTTATTTGTATTAATCTGTGCCGAAGTGACTTCAGAACAACACGTGGCCATCGCAGGCGAGTTGGCACCTGGACATTTGTTCAAGTTGATCGATATCAGTATTCAGTGACAATGCGAATATCGAAGAGTGCTCGCCAAGAGGCTTAAACACTCCAACGGAAGGGTTGATAAGGAACGGCTCGCTTGTGCACGTGATGAGCAATCATCAAACCGTCATATGAAACACACCTCCCGGAGACGCTCAGAATATCAAATATGTGGGAATTGGACAAATGGACACCTTTTTTAGAAGTTTAAGTTCAATTCAATTCAAGTTTAAGTTCAATGCCTGTTAAGTTCAATTCCGGAGCATAAATTTTGTAAATCGGTTAGTCTAAGAGATTTTTCGAGATTATGGCATGTGCGGAAATGAAATGAAGTCACGAACCTGTTGTCTCCGCGCGTTTATAAGCATCGCAATGTACCCAGCGATTCGTAGCTATGATGGACAAGTAGTGAATAATATGAGTGAGGAAAGTGAAAAACGAAAACTTTATCATGAAAGAAATCGTTGCGGCCTGTTCCAAGTCAAGGCATGGTTGAGCAGGCCAAAAAACATGGCGGCTTCAGACCCCAGCGAGGTTACCCAGGAAACGCCTTCAGACCCCAGAAAGCGAGGTGGCCGAGGATCGCCTGATGAAGGATTATAATTAAATAACGCCGTTAATTATCTTCAAAAGAGGTGTTTTAATTAACCCAAACACTCAATTTCACTCGCACTTCTTTCGAGTTCCATTAGTGTGCACGCAAAGTTTCAGGCTGCTAGGTTTCATGGCTTTGGAGTTATGGAGGACACACACACACACATTGGACACACACACACACATTACATTTATTAGTAGAGATATGTGTGCATATAAAATTTCACATTTTGTTGTTTTTTAATTGAATAATTAAAAGATATGTTTCCCCATTTTTATTTTTCCACCCTTGGGATATCCCTGGTGTGTCACATTCTCTCATCCACACTCTTCTCCTCATTCCCCCAATTAAAGTGTTGATGTGGTGCAGGCATGATGGCCGTATGGCCTTCTCCTGCGTCCACTTTCCTTGTTTCACCGGAAGTGTAGACGTCTAACTTTATCCACAAAAAATGACATCAAAGATCGATGTAAGGAACAGGAAATCCACCAGAAAGCCTCAAACTTGCGGAGAGAATACGGACTCAATCCAAGTACTCCTCTCCCAGGTACGTCTCAGGCAAACACATCCTCACTTACACTACCTGTTCTGAAACACCAGCTACCTGAACTCAGAAGTGAAAAGAGCTTTCATGAATCTCGACGGAGAGACGAACAGAGACAAAAGAAAAATCGAACAGACACACATGCATATGGAACAAAAATTGAACAAGGAATCCCACAAAACCTTCGTGTTGCAAACAAAATACGAAGGTGAATGATGCGCTGGGACTACAGTGAGGTCTTCGTCTTCAAGGGAGGATCCGAGTGCTGAGTCACCTTTGAATCCGGACGCGGTTGTCTCATTGGGTGTTAAACCCCAAATTCTCCCTTCCCTCTCAACCAGACATAAAAGGATCACCTCTCCAAGTTCACCACCGAAAGAATCACCCTCACCGAAACCACCACCAATATCTTCCCAGGAAGTCATAAAAAATAAATAACATAGAAAGGGAAGAGGACAAAAAGGAGACCTGACATATTATGAGGAATGAAGAGAAAAGAGAGAGTAAAATGAGAGCGAGAAAGACAAGGAAAGAGAGGGAGAGAGAGAGAGAGAGAGAGAGAGAAGAGAGAGGAGAGAGAGAGAGAGAGGAGAGAGAGAGGAGAGAGAGACGAGAGAGAGAAGAGAGAGAGAGACACACAGAGGCAGAGACCAGAGATATAACCAAAACACACTACAACACACCGTGCTTTTCCTCCTATCATCAAGGAATGGGGGTCCCAAAGGCTTTGCCCCAATCCCGTCATCTGGTGAGCTGCCCTGCGAAGGGCAGCAGCAAAGGTGGAACTCTCCATTTCATTGCATTTTAGTTTTTGCAGAATGAAGGGTTTTACGGTGGCCGGAGTGCAAATACTGCCACAAAACTCCGAAAAAAATAACCCAACTGCAGGAGGACGTCCGCAGACAGTTGGGCATGAGATATGGATGGCCGTTTGCTCACAAGGACCTCTCCGCCCTTTGACAGGTTTTGTTTTTAATCTGCTGGGTGTCCTTATCCAAACACCCTCCTCACCAGGAAACCTGATGGGGAGACTGTCTTTTTTTAAATATTTTTGTATATGTTGATGAGCCTTGAGGTCCTTCAGGAGAGATGATGCTTGGTCCTTCAGGAGAGGTGATGGAGGTCAGCAGGAATCGGACCAAGATTACCCCACAACCGAAGTGCATCTCAACAAAACCAAGTCACAGTTCTCCAACATATTCTGAAACACCAGCAATTTGGACTCCGGATTGAACCGATCGGCGAACAACACAACAAGAAACACGAACAAATTGAGAGGAGACATCCGCAAGCTGAACAGATACTCCCGGAATCTCAACAGTCAACATCACCACCATAGACGGTGAAACCAACGAAAACACATCAAGTCTTACTCTGAGCTGAACAAAGAAACCAGGAAGTCAAAATCCAGGAAAGGGAAGGGAAACACCAGGAAATCGAGATGCCTGCATTGACTTGATCGAGGAAGCTGAAATTGCAGGGATTAATGAGGGCACCCCGATGTTGTGCCTGTGCAAGTTTCCATTGATTCCATCAAGTTTTGAGGAAAAAGTTAATTCACCCAAAGGTGTTGAGGTGGAGTGGGAATGTAATGAAATTATTTCAGGAATATAACCACGATGTGTTATATCGGCACATAAGCAGTACTCACATATTTTTGTCCTGTATGTAACACCGGGTTAGTGCTTATTTTCAGGAGCAATGGACACAGCAGTCTGATGCTTGTACACTCCCCAAAAAGGAATGCATCAAAAGAATGTGTTACACGTGTCGATGCAAATTTCTCAAAATTAGCATAATGGGTTTGAGGGTGATAAAAATTATACAAATAAAATGTTGCAATTAAACTTGATTGAAAAGTAAATGTATTATTGGAACCCTTCATGAGAAATGTCCTCAAATACAACATGATTATTACATCGATGTGCTTGAACATGTATCTCTTTTAAGAATAATAAACAGGGTGTCCCAAAAGTCACCGAGGGATTTAGAAATTAAAATAACATTTCTGTTTTTTTTTTATAATATATGATTATTGTCTTTTCACAATTTAGATTAACATTTCGAAATTACCCATGGAAAAATTCACAACTGAAACAAAGAACCAAAATCGTGGAATTTTATTTTAAATTCATCGATCAATATTATTCTCACCCAAAGAACATACTGCTGACACTTCAATGCCAGAAAACCCCCTTCGGATTTCATGATTCGTTGTTCATTCAACGTTTTCAGCAATATGGGTCAGTAAGCGACTTGCCACGATCTGGAAGATCTGCCACGATCTACTTTATATTGTACAGAGAAGTCCCCCAAACCCCCCAAAACACCAACAACCTTTGAACCTTTGAACACAGAAAATACCCGAACATAACAGAACAAAAAGAACATCATGGAAGGGGGGGGGGGGGCGGGACACAACTACAACAGGGTAGAGGTACAATGGAGGGTCACTTGGACTAAGAATGGGCAATGGGAAGAATGAGATCATAGCGAGATGGGTGGCCAAAGGGGTGAACAGGCTGGATGCAAGCCCAAACACAGCAAGAAGGGGAAAGGAAAACTGGAGATGGCATAAGAAAAGGATGGTGAGGAATAATGGGGGAAAGCACGTTAATCTGGAAAGGAAGAGGTCGGTTTGTGGGGGGCTTTATTTTGGAGAGGGTTGGGGAGGAAGGAAGGCTTCGAGAGGGGAATAGATCATGGGTATGGATGGGGGGGGTGAACAGCTGTCTTGAAGACGGAAGAGTCAGATTGAAGAGCCTGAGGAAGTTGGTTCCACAAGCGGGAGGAAGGAGTAACAAATGAGTGGAGGTGAGCAAGGAAATTTTGCCCTTTTGGAGAGCAAAATTTGGAGGTGGGGTACAGAGCAAGACAGAGGGGTGCAGGACCAGAGATGAACCTGGAGAAGATAGAGAGACTACCGGTGTGACAGGAAGAGAACCATAGATTCAGCTTCATCGCTGGAGATTCCAATGATTGTGACGGACTTGGTTTCTTTGGCATCAAGAAGTGCAAGGTGAGGCAAAGGGCCAAAATTTAATGAATAACTTCTACTTTCACATTATGACCTCATTGTGTAAAATCATTCATAAAATTGCATTTACAACGTATGACAGAGAAGTTCATTAGATGCGAGACATCTCATCGTGCTGGGAATGAAAATCGAAGAACAAACAATCAAATCAAGCTGAAAGTACAAACACTAAACAAGCACCAAAAATGGGAATCCCATGGAAAATCCTGAACATTGTTTCCACCACCACTACAACTACTACATTGTATTCACTCCTGATTGGAATGGAGTGAAATTCCTGAATTTCCATGCAAAACGTTTTTATGAAGTCAACAAGATAATAAAACAACAAATGGAAATCTTCATCTGAATTTGGATCAACAATTATGCTGTGAAGTGATGACGTAATTGTGAAAAAGGCGATCCCTCGAGACATTTCCCTTCGATGTTTTGTTGTTCCTTTTCAGGATTTCAATCCAAGGTCAGAGTTTGGGGTCGGGGTGCCGTGGTCAGAGTTAGGTGCATCAGGGTCAGAGTTTGGGGTCAGGGTACTAGGATCAGAGTTTGGGGGTCGGGGTACCAGGGTTCCAGTTCATGGTAGGGGTGCCATGGTCAGAGTAGGTATACCAGGATCAGAGTTTGGGTCGGGGTACCAGGGTCAGTGTTGAGGGTCGGGGGACCAAGGTCAGAGTTTGGGTCGTGGGTGCCGTGGTCAGAGTTAGGTGTACCAGGATCAGAGTTTGGGGTCAGGATACCAGGTTCAGATTTGGGTCGGGGTACTAGGATTAGAGTTTGGGGTCGGGGTACCAGGGTTCGAGTTCGGGGTCGGGGTGCCATGGTCAGAGTTAGGTGTTCAGACTTTTCTTTGTTCGAAATGCGTTACCTGCTGAGAGCGCTCTCCCTTACCTTAGCTCAAACACTTGTCGTTCCTCCAGGCACTGCCTCCGGCAGATTAAGCACCTCCGGTCACGAGCACCGCACCAACGTCGGTTCGAATCCTAGTCACGGCACCATCTGACGTGGATTTTTTTTAACCCACCTTATTGTGATCGTTGTACTCCTGAAGGATTCTAACTGGCCGATTGTGGAATCCTATTTGACTAATAAACAGAGTTTAACGTTTGTCCGATTTGGTTTATAAATCCTACAAAAACCTATCGACACTGATAAAACTGATGTCCACACAAGTCCTTCCCTGTGAAACAATTTATTTTCTAATTATACACTATACAGTATACACTTCTCACCCTCGTACAAGAACTTAAGAATCCCCATTGATTGCAAGATTATTTGGTTCTATTTCATTTATTCTTACTTTAGTTAACAGTTAGACCAACCCGATTCAATTCACTTCTACATTACATCAGAGAGTTTTATTCTAACTTGGTACTTGGTCAGTCCCAAGGAGTACAAGCCACTGAGATACTATACTTCCTCACGTGCTTTCACTGAAATAATTTACATTTCAAAGCATTTTTATACTTTCATGAGAGAGAGGTTGGGGATATTCACCCAGACTGTAGGCGTGTCCTTTAGACGAAAAGCCACCGTACATTTCTAAGCAAAGGTTCATTTATCAGCTCGGTCACTCTGCTCCAGAACAACACATTTCTTATCATTTAGGGCAAAAGTCTTTTGGCCAGAAAGGACAGCCAATTCACCTTGCAGCATAACAGTTACATTTCTGAAACTCCATTTGTTACAATTTAAAATACATTAATATAAATTTTTCCCCCACAGGGTTGTCATCGTGCACCGTCTGTCTGTCCGTCTCCTTTATCGACTTCCCCGGCCTAATCACCGGGCCGACCCGGGTGAACTCTGGCAGCAACGTTCCCCTCGTTGAGACTGCCAACAGGAATATTGTAAAGCTCGTTGCGGTCACGTGACTTTAAGTTGGTCAAAATGGCCGACTTTGTAAATTTCTTCAAAAAATTTCATCACTTGGAGGCTTGTGCTTCGCACACAATGTACTACATTTATGTGGAGGTGGTCCACCAACATCCAGCACCACACCCACACAGCATCACCTCCATCCAGGAGGTGGTGCTGGATGTTGGTGATGCTGTGTGGTGGTGGTGCTCGATGAAGGTGGTGCTGGATGGAGGTGATGCTGTGTGGAGGTGGTGCTGGATGGAGGTGGTGCTGGATGGAGATCGTGCTGGATGTTGGTGGACCACCACCACATAAATGTAGTACATTGTGTGCGAAGCACAAGCCTCCAAGTGATGAAGTTTCAAAATGGACTCCTGGCATGCATGTGCAAAAATGATGGTATTCAGACCCCTAAAATGGACACATTTTCCCTCATGTCTTGAGTAATATAGTAGCTAGAAGAATGATTGAACACTTTCTAGATTCAGAAGGAGGTCCTCTTTCATGTGTTACAATTTCCTGGAGCTGCTTATTAAAATAAAAACATTGTGCGGGAAAAACAATTATTTTACACGGCCTGTCATACGAGTGGTTTTTCCACCACAGGAGCCTGTCAAGTTGGGTGAGGAAGGTATAGGAAGCTGAAATTTTGCATGCCCGTTCTAACATAAATGTAGTACATTGTGTGCGAAGCACAAGCTTCCAAGTGATGAAGTTTCTAAATGGACTCCTGGCATGCATGTGCAAAAATGATGTTATTCAGACCGCTAAAATGGACACATTTTCCCTCATGTCTGGACTAATATAGTAGCTACAAGAATGATTGAACACTTTCTAGATTCAGAAGGAGGTCCTCTTTCATGTGTTAAAATTTTCATGGTGCTGCCCTTAAAATAAAAAAATTATGCGGAAAAACATCATTTTACACGCCTGTCATACGAGTGATTTTTCCACTTACAGGAGCCTGTCAAATGGGTGAGGAATGTATAGGAAGCTGAAATTTGCATGCCAGTTCTAACTAATGTAGAACATTGTGTGCGAAGCACAAGCCTCAGTGATGAAGTTTCAAAATGGACTCCTGGCATGCAGTGCAAAAATGATGGTATTCAGACCCCTAAAATGGACATATTTCCCTCATATCTTGACTAATATAGCTCAAGATGATTGAACACTTTAGATTAGAAGGATCCTCTTTCATGTGTTAATTTCTGGAGCTGCCTCTTAAAATAAAAAAAATTATGCGGAAAAAATAATCATTTTACACGGCCTGTCATACGAGTGATTTTCCACTTACAGGAGCCTGTAATGGGTGAGGAATGGTATAGGAAGCTGAAATTTTGCATGCCAGTTCTAAATAATGTAGAACATGTTGCGAGCACAAGTTCAAGTGATGAAGTTTCTAAATGGACTCTGGCATGATGTGCAAAAATGATGGTATTCAGACCCCTAAAATGGACACATTTTCCCTCATATCTTGAAATATAAGCTACAAGAATGATTGAACACTTCTAGATTCAGAAGGAGGTCCTCTTTCATGTTTAAATTTCATGGAGCTGCCTCTTAAAATAAAAAATTTGCGGGAAAAACAATCATTTTAACGGCTGTCATACGAGTGTTTTTTTCCACTACAGGAGCCTGTCAAATGGGTGAGGAATGGTGAAGAAGCTGAAATTTGCATGCCAGTTCTACATAAATGTAGTACATTGTGTGCGAAGCACAAGCCTCCAAGTGATGAAGTTTCAAATGGACTCCTGGCATGCATGTGCAAAAATGATGGATTCAGACCCCTAAAATGGACACATTTTCCCTCATATCTTGACAATATAGTAGCTAAAAAGAATGTGAACACTTTCTAGATTCAAGGAGGTCCTCTTTCATGTTTAAAATTTCATGGAGCTGCCTCTTAAAATAAAAAAATTTGCGGGAAAAACAATCATTTTACACGGCCTGTCATAGGAGTGTTTTCCCTTACAGGAGCCTGTAAGTGGGTGAGGAAGGTATAGGAAGCTGAAATTTTGCATGCCGTCTAACATAAATTAGTACAATTGTGTGCGAAGCACAAGCTCCAAGTGATGAAGTTTCTAAATGGACTCCTGGCATGATGTGCAAAATGATGGTATTCAGACCCTAAAATGGACACATTTTCCCCATTCTTGACAATATAGTAGCTACAAGAATGATGAACACTTTCTAGATTCAGAGGAGGTCTCTTTCATGTGTTAAATTTCTGGAGCTGCTCTTAAAAATAAAAAATTATGCGGAAAAAACAATCATTTTAAACGGCCTGTCAACGAGTGATTTTTCCACTTACAGGAGCTGTCAAATGGTGAGGATGGTATAGGAACTGAAATTTTGCATGCCAGTTCTAACATAAATGTATAGCATTGTTGCGAAGCACAAGCTCAAGTGATGAAGTTTCTAAATGGACTCCTGGCAGTATGTGCAAAAATGATGTTATTAGACCCTAAAATGGACACATTTTCCTCATTTCTTGACAATATAGTAGTACAAGAATGATGAACACTTTCTAGATTCAGAAGGAGGTCCTCTTTCATGTGTTACAATTTCATGGAGCTGCCTCTTAATAAAAAAATTATGGGAAAAACAATCATTTTAACGGCCTGTCATACGAGTGATTTTCCACTTACAGGAGCCTGTCAATGGGTGAGGAATGGTATAGGAACTGAAATTTTCATGCCAGTTCTAACATAAATGTAGTACATTGTGTGCGAAGCACAAGCCTCCAAGTGATGAAGTTTCAAAATGGCTCCTGGCATGCAGTGCAAAAATGATGGTATTCAGACCCTAAAATGACACATTTTCCTCATATCTTGACAATATAGAGCTACAAGAATGATGAACACTTTCTAGATTCAGAAGGAGGTCTCTTTCATGTGTTAAAATTTCATGGAGCTGCCTCTTAAAATAAAAAATTATGCGGAAAAAACAATCATTTTACACGGCCTGTCATACGAGTGTTTTTCCACTACAGGAGCCTGTCAAATGGGTGAGGAATGGTTAGAAGCTGAAATTTTGCATGCCAGTTCTAACATAAATGTAGTACATTGTGTGCGAAGCACAAGCCTCCAAGTGATGAAGTTTCAAATGGACTCCTGGCATGCAGTGCAAAAATGATGGTATTCAGACCCTAAAATGACACATTTTCCCTCATATCTTGACTAATATAGAGCTACAAGAATGATTGAACACTTTCTAGATTCAGAAGGAGGTCCTCTTTCATGTTAAAATTTCATGGACTGCCTCTTAAAAAAAATTTATGCGGAAAAAACAATCATTTTACACGGCCTGTCATACGAGTGATTTTTCCACTTACAGGAGCCTGTCAAATGGGTGAGAATGTATAGGAGCTGAAATTTTGCATGCCAGTTCTAACATAATGTAGAACATTGTGTGCGAAGCACAAGCTCAGTTATGAAGTTTCAAATGGACTCCTGGCATGATGTGCAAAAATGTGGTATTCAGACCCCTAAAATGGACACATTTTCCCTCATTCTTGACTATTATTAGCTACAGAATGATTGAACACTTCTAGATTCAGAAGAGGTCCTCTTTCATTGTTAAATTTATGGAGCTGCCTCTTAAAATAAAAATTTGCGGAAAAACAATCATTTTACACGGCCTGTCATAGATGATTTTTCCACTTACAGGAGCCTGTTAAATGGGGTAGGAATGTATAGGAAGCTGAAATTTTGATGCCAGTTCTAACATAAATGTAGTACATGTTTGGGAAAGCCTCAAGTGATGAAGTTTCAAAATGGATCCTGGCATGCAGTGCAAAAATGATGGTATTCAGACCCCTAAAATGGACACATTTTCCCTCATATCTTGACAATATAGTAGCTACAAGAATGATGAACACTTTCTAGATTCAGAAGGATCCTCTTTCATGTTTTAAATTTCATGGAGCTGCCTCTTAAAATAAAAAATTATGCGGAAAAAACAATATTTTACAGCGCCTGTCATACGGTGATTTTTCCACTTACAGGAGCCTGTCAAATGGGGTGAGGAATGGTATAGGAAGCTGAAATTTTGCATGCCAGTTCTAACATAAATGTAGACATTGTGTGCGAAGCACAAGCCTCCAAGTGATGAAGTTTCAATGGACTCCTGGCATGCATGTGAATATAGTGCTGGCTATTACTCTAATTCTTCATCTTTTACTCTTCTTCTTCATTATTTACTCTTTTTCCTCATTTTTACTCTTCTTCTTCATTTATTAGTCTTCTTCTTCATTTATTCATCTTTCTTCATTTATTAGTCTTCTTCTTCATTTTTACTCTTCTTCTTCATTATTTACTCTTCTCTTCTTTTTACTCTTCTTCTTCATTTATTAGTCTCTTCTTCATTTATTCATCTTCTTCTCATTTTTTACTCTTCTTCTTCATTTATTACTCTTCTTCATTTTTACTCTTCTTCTTCATTTTATTACTCTTCTTCTCTCTTTTACTCTTTTTCTTCATTTTTACTCTTCTTCTTCACATTTTTACTCTTCTTCTTCTTCTTCTTCATTATTTACTCTTCTCTTCATTTTTATCTCTTCTTCTTCATTATACTTTATCTTCATTTTTACTCTTCTTCTTCATTTATTACTCTTCTTCTTCATTTTTTAACTCTCATCTTCTTTTTTTATTCTTTTCTTCTTCATTATTTACTCTTCCTTCATTTACTCTCTCTTCTTTTTTTACTCTTCTTCTTCATCTTATTACTCTCTCATTTTTTAACTCTCTTAATTTATTCCTCTCTTCATTTTTAGTCTTCTTCTTCATTATTTACTCTTTTCTTCCCTTCATTTTTACTCTTCTTCTTCTTCTTCATATTTACTCTTCTTTCTTCATTATTTACTCTTGTTCTTCATTTTACTCTTCTTCTCATTGTTATTACTCTTTCTTCTTTCTTTTTTTACTTCTTTCTTCATTTTTTAAACTCTTCTGCATTTTTTACTCTTTTCTCATTTATTATTCTTCTTCATTATTTACTCTTCTTCTTCATTATTTACTCTTCTTCTTCATTATTACTCTTCTTCATTTTTACACTCTTCTTCTTCATTTTTACTCTTCGTCTTCATTTTTTACTCTTCTTCTTCATTAATTACTCTCTTCTTCATTTTTTACTCTTCTTCTTCATTTTAAAACTCTTCTTCTTCATTTTTTTACTCTTCTTCTTCATTATTTACTCTTCTTCATATTATTACTCTTCTTCCTCATTTTTTACTATTCTTCATTTTTTACTCTCTTCATTTTTAAACTCTCTTCTTTATTTATTATCTTCTTCTACATTTTTTACTCTTCTTCTTCATTTTTTACTCTTCTTCTTCATTTATTACTATTCTTCTTCATTTTTTACTATTCTTCTTCATTATTTATTCTTCTTCTTCATTTTTTACTCTTCTTCTTCTCTTTTTACTCTTCTTCGTTTTTTACTCTTCTTCATATTTTACTCTTCTTCTTCATTATTTACTCTTCTTCTTCATTATTTACTCTTCTTTTTTTTACTCTTCTTCTTCTCATTTTTTACTCTTCTTTTCATTTTTACTCTTCTTCATTTTTTACTCTTCTTTCAATTTTACTCCTTCTTCATTTTTTACTCTTCTCTTCATATTTTACTCTTCTTCTTTTTTTCTCTTCTTCTTCATTTTTTACTCATTCTTCTTCATTATTTTCTCTTCTTCTTCCATTTTTACCTTCTTCTTCATTATTTACTCTTCTTTAATTTAACATCATTTAATGTCTTCTTCTTCATTTATAATTTCTTCTTCTCATTTTACTCTTCTTCTTCATTTTATTATTTTCTTCTTCATTATTTACTCTTTTCTTCAATATTACTCTTCTTCTTCATTTATTATCTTCTTCTTTCTTCATTATTTACTTTTTCTTCATTTATTTATCTTCTTCTTCATTTCTTAGTCTTCTTCTTCATTTTACTCTTCTTCATTATTTTACTTTCTTCTTAATTTTTTTCTCTTCTTCTTCATTTATTTATCTTCTTCTTCATTATTTACTCTTCTTCAATTTATTAGTCTTCTTCATTTATTTACTCTTCTTTTTCAATTTATTACTCTTCTCTTCATTATTTACTCTTCTTCTTCATTTATTAGTCTTCTTCTTCATTATTACTCTTCTTCTTCATTTATTAGTCTTCTTCTTCATTATTTACTCTTCTTCTTCATTTATTATCTTCTTCTCATTATTTTACTCTTCTTCTTCATTTATTAGTCTTCTTCTTCATTATTTACTCTTCTTCGTCATTTATTAGTCTTCTTCTTCATATTTATCTTCTTCTTCATATTTTACTCTTCTTCTTCATTTATTAGTCTTCTTCTTCATTATTTACTCTTCTTCTTCATTATTTACTCTTCTTCTTCATTTATTAGTCTTCTTCTTCTTCATTATTTACTCTTTCTTCATTTATTACTCTTCCTTCTTCATTATTTACTCTCTTCTTCATTTATTAGTCTTTCTTCATTTATTATCTTCTTCTTCATTTATTATACTTCTTCTTTCATTATTTATCTTTCTTCTTCATTTATTAGTCTTCTTCTTCATTATTTACTCTTCTTCTTCTATTAGTTTCTCTTATTATG
>JAXMNL010000721.1:0-19511 GCA_035128595.1 Eptatretus atami
CATTCCACTATTGGTTATTTGTCTCCACTCGGTTTGATTGTGGACGGACGGACGTACGGACGGATGGACGTACAGACAGACTTCATTAGGTCATCTCTACTGAGATCTAAAAATCAGCAGGGAAAGCCATCACTATCAGGTTCAAAATGCTATTTCTTCTCATAATCAAGCAGGAACACAAGAAACATGAAAGTAATTTTGGTAATTGGGAATAACGATAAAAATGGGGTAAGTACCAGGACTTCAAACCCAAATATCTCATCAAGATAAACTAAGGAGTGCTTTGCCAATTAAATGTGTCAGAGGATGGCTTGTATCTGAAAAAGATAAGGCATTTCAACATGCCTGCAATAAATAAACAAGACTCGAGCAATTATGCAAATGGTGCTTTTGGTTGTGCATTTCAATTTCAAAGCTTTGCTGTAAGAGCCACCAAAAAGGGATAATACAATTTGTAACATGATCTGTGAAACCCTAAACATTCCCAAAATATGACTTTCCTTACTTTCTTGAGGTTCCTGGAGGAATTAAATGACAAGTGTAAGGTCTTCAGATACAGAGGGGCACAAGGGGGAAGCTAGTAGAACCTTCAAATACAACTGGCAAAAATGAAAATGAAAGCAACATAATGGAACAAAAAAATATAATTGAAAGAAATGGAACATGATCGGACACAGAAGGAAAGGGTTACTGGGTGATGCTGGATGAACACATTCATCTCAATAGAGCTGAAGAGAGGGGTCAGTGGCTGAAAGGACAGGGGGAGTGAGACTCAATCAAGGAGATATGTGAGAAGGCTCCATGCTCAGCAGCTTTTTGAAGGGTGCTACTAATGATTTTCATAGCCTTGACCGTAACATCTTTCAGGAGTGAGATTGGGATGCAGGTGTGCCAGCCCATAAGGGAGAACAATACTCCATTGTGTTTCGAACAAATGTTTGATAGGCTGCCTCCCTCCTGCTCCCCCTTCCCCAGGAAACATCCAGACACAACACTTCCAGTTTCTGATTCAGGGCCAACAGCCATATTATGTGAGGGGAAGCAACATGTTAAAAGCAGACGAGCCAGGGCTGTTAAGAGTTAGTTGACAAAGACTAGTGCATATAACAGATATGAATACCAGCCTTTTGTTTGTCTTTACAGGATTGAGGCTCATGGAAGAGTAAAGAGCGAGGCTCTCAACTTGTGTGAACTGCCAGACTTTATTGTGGTTCAGCAATCCTCTGCAGCCAAGAAAATTGCAACCTCAATGAGAAAATTATCAGAGAAGCCCAAGGTGGTGGGCTGAAGAAGAACGAGAGGTTCACAGAAAAGTTGGTCATCACCACATATAATAGAAATGCTATCTGATATCCAAAATGGAAAATAACTGTTGAGTCAGCACTGAACCCATAGAAAAGCTTGGCAGCAATTCTGCAGGTTGATGTCACACTGCAATATACAAACAGCTGCCAGCTGAAGTCACCGCATTAAAAAAAAAAAAAGAGAAAGTCAAGATCAAAGGTTAATGGTTACCAACAGATACGTGTTGGAAGACACTGACAAATATGTGGAGTCCATATCAAAGGATGGGTAGCACACCGTGAGATAAGATGGCGCAGAGTTGGTGCACTTGAATAGGAGCTGTCTAGCCTTAGTTCAATTCTCAGCCCACATTTTTTAAAAAAACTACTGATTAGTACTTCGCAGATATGGTGTTGCTTCACAAAGTGTGTCTTCCCTTAAATGGACATCAAGATCAGGACTGGACTGTTAGAATTAGTTGATGAACATCAGAGCCCAAAGAGACTTTTGACAAAGAACAGGTGAGTTCATGCAGGTACCCTGAACAAATTCCCAAATGGCAAGGATGCCAAATACCCTTCAGCAAGAGTTGTAAGGCCTTCACCCTGCAGTGGATTGAAATAGGTTGAAAAAATACACCCGTGCGGGAGTGACGGTCATCTCTGCGAGAAAATATATAGCCTCCTGAAGGTAGGGCAGTTTTTGCAAACTTTGAAGTCACGTGACGCGAAAACGAAAGCGAAATTCGAAAATCCGTCCTGACCAAATTTAGATATTGTCCCATAGATTCATATGCCACAATTAAATTCAAGATTGCTGGAGAAATGTAGGAGGAGATAGATTTTGAAAATTGTCATTTTCGCATTTTTTGCCAACTTTGAAGTCACGTGACACGAAAATGAAAGCGAATATCGAAAATCCGGCCCGACCAAATTTAGATATTGTCCCATAGATTCATATGCCACAATCAAATTCAAGATTGCTTGAGAAATGTAGGAGGAGATAGATTTTGAAAATGTCATTTTCGCATTTTTTGCCAACTTTGAAGTCACGTGACACGAAAACGAAAATCGAAAATCCGTCCCGAGCAAATTTAGATATTGTCCATAGATTCATATGCCACAACAAATTAAAGATTGCTTGAGAAATGTAGGAGATAGATTTTGAAAATCGTCATTTTCGCAGAAAATCGTCATTTTCGCATTTTTTGCCAACTTTGAAGTCACGTGACACGAAAACGAAAGCGAATATCGAAAATCCGGCCTGACCAAAATTTAGATATTGTCCCATAGATTCATATGTTACAATCAAATTCAAGATCGCTTGAGAAATGGCGGAGGAGATAGAATTTGAAAATCGTCATTTTCGCAACTTCAAAGGCCTCGTGACCTTGACCTTGACCTTCGGTGACCTTGAAAGTCATACCATCGTTACGTCTCATCGACCTCTATCAGGATCACTAATGACCAGATCTCCCGCTTCAACTTCATTGTGGACGGACGGACGGATCGTCACCTCTCCTCTCAACACCAATATTATTAGGTCATGCTCGAAGAGATGACCTAAAAAGCAGCAAAGGGCTTGGGCTCTGGTACACAAAGATTTAGGCAAGAACAGTGATGCCACCACAAAAGAGGTAGGTGGGCCTCACAAAGCTAAAAAGAGAATAGCCAGGAATAGATACATCAGTGTCAGGCATATCCTTGTTTAGCAGGCAATATCTATAGAAGCAGCAGGTAGCTGCAAGCAATGATCTGAAATGGGGAAATGGGCCCGTGCTGTTGATGGTCCTCTCTGTCAGGGATAGAGGAGAAATGGGTACAGTAGCAGAGGAAGGAGTGATTTGGGTGGCAACAGAGGAAGGGACAAGCAGCAGGAACAGGGTAAGAGTGGAGTTGGTGATAGACAAGACAGTCGAACTGGATAAATGGTTGGTACAATGTTTTATCTCGTACAATGCAAAGCACCAAAATACATGCTTGAACTGCAGGACTTGGCCTTAGAGTCAGACTGTTGGAGGTTTTAAAGAATTGGTGACTATAGCAATACCAGATGAGGGAAAGCGAGTGTCGGGGACAAATGATACATGCTCAGCACAATAAAAGCACAAGAACAAATGCAGAAGCAGTAATAATGTAGACAGGATAAGAATGCAGGGGACATGAATGCCATGAACGACACAAGTACAAGTACAACACCACATCCATTCCAAATTAAAACAGTGACTTACTTGAACAGTAATGGAAAACCCAAAAAATAAATTGCATGTTGAGATCAACGATTGAAACAAAATCTTGTTGGAGCTTATGGGACCTTTTTGCAGTCAATTTTGACTATACGTGATGAAATGTGAAAGTAATCCATAAAGCCACAATAAGTAGAGTAGAGGTAGGACCAACTGGCTGATCAAAGTAATTTAAAATCTTGAAAGTCAAATGACTGCATTGTTGGTAACTTCTGTAAAATAATGGTACACACATTTCTTCAGAAACAAACAAACAAAAAACTGAAACAACAAACAAAAAAAAATACAAACACCGGCTCCAAAAGGAACTAAGAAAGACTGTGGGGAAAAGTGACCAATCAGTACAAGCAGTGGCGGCATTCAGAGTACGTTGACAATCGAGTCTATTCGCTCTGCAAGTTCCTGCGCCGAGTGCTGCTCTGCCGCTCATTCTCCAGATACGGATTACGACCCAACTTTCCATGCACGAGGCGATCTGCATCGGTGGCAGCTTTCAATACCATGTCGCGCATCTGTGCATCCATCTTTTGCAGCTCCGTAACCTGACAAGACACGTTTAGCAAATTGCATGGCTATGTGAGCAAGTGGCCTCAGCACAGCACAGGATTTATAGGTCAGCAAATACGTAATATGGTAAACCCATTCAGAACCGTCTATCAGAGTAACACGAAGGAGAAAAGAGGTTGAATGATGGGTGGGGGAAGAAGGTCGGCAGTAACTTGTGCCTGCAGTTGGGCATGGGACCATTGGGAAGAGGTAAGCCAAATGGACCCGTGTTTAACTGCAGACTTACAATGTTTGCCCATAAAAAAAACCATGAAAACCACATTATGAAGAGAACATGGCAACCACAGGGCAAGTAGATCTCCGAGGAAAAAAAGAATCACTGTATCACAACGCATCTTATGAATGGACATAAGCAAGAACAGCTGGGATTAAAATACACAACGAAAAAACAAATTCTCCACCTTGAATTATAGTCAGGGGACTATGTTGTGATATAAAGACCCATGGGATTTAAATGATTAGAACATGCCACCTACCTGGTAGACTATTTAGGTCCAAGGAGTAAGAAAATCCATGTTGGCAAAATTGGAAGTGTTGCAGATGGCAGCCATCTTGGATTTCAATTTCTTTCTTTTTTACCTTAACCCTTTTGTGACTGACTTTCACAAACAACTGCCATAGAGTTAACGTATACAAGTCTGCCAATGGTAATGACAGGGTTAACGGAACTTTTGAACATCATACAAAGCTTACTTTGGTGGTTTCTATCCTGTTTTGATGCTTAATGTGTTGTAAAGAGGCGCACTTGGATTTGCCAGTGGTACATAAATGAATGGCAGCCATTTGTTTTTCAAAATGGTTGCCAAATTTGATATTTTATTTAAAATAGAGCTTTAACTGTCTCAGGATTTTTTGTATGGAAAAATACACAGTAAGGACCTAAGGTTATACAAGAGGAATAGAGTTTCATGTTAGATAACAATTCAAAATACACACACTTATTTATTGCAATTTGGTATGCCCCTATTTAAAATAGCTGCCGTGATTGGCTTGCAATTTCACATATTGCTAAAATCACTCATGGCTAATTGTATTTAGGGCATACGTTTCTAGGTTTTCAACAAAAACATAGGTCTGGACATTACTACCCGGGCTATATTTTTCATAATGGACTTCCTTTTCCAAGTTCTGAAATGTGGCGCAACTGGGTATCTGTAAGTGAACACGTGTTGTAGAGGGCGACATTGAGGGTACAGGCTGCCTTTATCTGACAATCACATGTTATTGGACAGACGTTTACTGGCCCATTGTTATTTCAACAAGCCAACAAACATCTAACTTGATGGCAAGTTTACATGACTTCACTGTTTATGTTGAATATATAAATATAGAGAACATGTATAGCACATAGATAATGTAAGTTTACAACATGATAAAAACCTAATTTCACAAAACAGATGCAATCTAAACTACAAATGCTCATGTTACTTAACCCATTGGGGACGGTAGGCGGCATCTGTCGCCCGCTTAATTTTGCACTCAGGGACGGTAGGCGGCATTTGTCGCCCAGCTACAAGGTGTCTAAAAATGCGTATATTGCGATGAAAACTCAGACAAAAAGTGAAGACAAAATTGTGGAACTCCAGGAAGATCGGGCACTGTTTGCCCGTTTACTAGTCGTATCCAAAGCAAGAGATATTGACCTTAAGCAAGCTGTCGGTACCTATGAATTTTCTGTAGTACCGAGGTCGTTGTTTGCAGCCGATGGTTCGCTCCTTCACACCACATCGAAGAGTGACCTGATGTTGTACTAGAAAACCTGCCAAAGGTTGAAGCAGTGCCCCAGGAAAATAATAACCAAAGAGTTGATCAAGCTGGAGTCAACTATAAGTGTGTTGCTGTCATCGATGCAATGGCTGATTTACAAACATTGGACAAACCAGAATGCATCAAAACCTGTCATGACCTAGCAAACCACTTCATTGGACGCCACTGGCAGAAGTATGGTGACTACGATGAGATACATTTGGTGTTTGACCGTTATGACACTGGAGAATCTCAAAGCTTCAACCCGTGAGAGACGTTTGGGTGGTAACAGGGCAGTGGCGTATCATATTACTGATTCCACATCAATTGGCAAACTAAGCATGCAGCAGTTGCTTGCCCATGTGTCAACGAAAGATGCATTAACCGCCTATTTGGCTGAAAAGATAATGCAACATGATGTAACAATGGGCAAGTCCCTTGTGGTTGCCTGGTGGAATAAGGCAAGAGCTACACATAGAGCAGTAGTTGACCTCTCAAGTAGTCAAGAAGAAGCAGATACCAAACTCATTCTCATATGGTGCTACCTCTCTAGACATCCACTCACCAGACACTGATGTGCTTGTACTTGCCATCAGACGATACCCCAGTTTATGTCCAAATACTTCCTTTGTAACAGGGGCTGATGAAAAACATAGGGCGATACCCCTTGAGCCCATCTACAGTGCTTTGGGTCCAAGGAAAGCTGCAGCTCTACCGGGATTTCATGCACCATCAGGAGCAGATGTCACAGGAAAATTTGCTGGAATATGAAAGAATAAATTCTGGAAAGTACTGCAGGAACTTGATCCAACTGATGAGATAGTAAATGCCCTTGTACAGCTCAGAACAACAGATGAACTACCTAACACTTTGTTTGCTGCAATTGAATCATTTGTATGCAAGTTGTATCTCCCTAACACAGAGCTGTTGAATGTAGCTGATGTAAGGTGGTGGCTATTCAAGAAGAAGCAAGCTCAATCAGAAGGTTTACCTCCAACCCAAGCTGCGCTGCGTAATGCATCTTGAGAGGCACTACCAGGCCATGATTTGGAATAATGACATCATTGCAAATCCAGACTGCCAGAACCGCTGGAATGTGGTTGGAATTTGGTAGATGGCCGATATAAACCGGTCATGACAACCTTGCCGCCTGCTCCGCAAGCAGTAATTGATCTGGTGAAAGTTCCTGTGCAAAGACACGATGTTCAAGTAATCGCTGCAAATGCAGAAGGAATGGATTGAATTGCACAGATCTTTGTAGCTGTAGTGAGGACTCAGAATCATGTGACAACTCAGAAGACACAGTTCTCTCAGATGATGAAGAGGAGGATAGTGATAGTGAAGATGAGTTATTGTAACTTCCACAAGGATTGGAGCAGGCAATAAACTCTGGCAACCAACCACACAACTAGCATGTAGTATGGACAATGTATCATGACTCAAAAGGATGAAATATTGATGTCATATTGGCGGTCATTTTGAATTTTCATATATTCATTCCTTGACTTGATAAGTGTATGTTCAACTACTAAACTTAGCCTAATCTCATAGAACATTCATGGCCTTATAGCAACAATAGGCCTTAATACGTCCATTTTGAAATGAAAGATGGCTGCCCTCTGCAACCCTAAAACTGTAAATATGGCTTTTCATGTTCTTTGGTACCTATATTATATTCAGATAGGCTGATAGGGGTGATCTTTTGTACCATGTTAAGCGCGTCACTGTCATTGAAATGATAATATATATATATTAAAGAATAAGCCGTAAAGGTGGCCATTTTGAAATTCAATATAGCTGAAAATTTTGAATACAATTTCAGCTGTTCACAAGAAATGTGTATTTCACTAATTGTTTGTCACTAATTTTGAAATGAAAGATGGCTGCCTCTGCAACACTAAAACTGTAAATATGGCTTTTCATGTTCTTTGGTACCAATATAACATTCATATAGGGGTGATCTTATGAAGCATGTTAAACGCGTCACTGTCACTGAAATGATAATATATACATATATTCAAGAATAAGCCATAAAGGTGGCCATTTGAAACTCAATATGGCTGAAAATTTAACGGAATTCAGCTGTTCACAAGAAATGTGTATTTCACTAATTGTTTGTCTTGATAAATGTAGATTTACAACAAAAAAACAGCTTTTACGACATTCATATCCACATTCAGGGCAAATATAGACATAAAATGGCGGCCATTTTGAAATCCAAGATGGCTGCCCTCTGCAACACTTTCAAAATTGCCAACATGGTTTTTCATGTTCTTTGGTACCTATTTAACACATTCATATAGGTGGGATCTTCTAATCATCAAAATCCCACGGGATTGCATAGTCTCCCTGACTATTATCCAGGCAATAGTCTTACTTTTCCTCAAATATACTCTTTATTTCCTGCCAAAATTATATTATTCTCACAAACAAACCACCAGGAAGTACCCCAAGTATGTCACAATGGATCCAGAGAGCATCGTCATACCTTGGTCAGATGAAATAAGCCCTTAAAGGACACGAGGTAGTTTCCTGGTAAAAGTGACTAGAGCAGCATTCCGCAATATGAGAGGCCACTTAAGTTAGAGAACAGTCTGCATAATCAAAGCTGGAGAGCTTCTTAATAAGGTCACTCTCTTCCAAACTCAATATATCCCATCTTTTCAGCAATATGCAAACATCAATTCCATGTGTTATGATTACTATTTCTTATAATACAGTTATACACAGTGAAGGGCCCATCATTTAGCACGTTTGGCCCTGAAAAGCGCCATATCCATGACCTCGATGTCCTTTCTGCATGTCGGTGATGGAATGGTCTTGCTTTTGTAATGCTTCTCATTGAAAATTGCATTACTGGATTCTATTTTATTGCATTGCATTTTATTCTTTCCTTGTATGTATTTCCACTTTAAATTTACAACATATAAATATCCCCCCTCCCAAGCCCCCACTGCTTTAAGGAAAAGAAAAAAACCACTATGTATTGTTACGGATTTGGAAACCTTGTGCACACAAGCAGCCAGAGTCCCTTAGCTTTCAGTCATTTCGATAAGTATGTGTTTATAGTTGGAATCCATCCCCTTTGTCTAATGGGAATTACATGTGTGTGCAAGAGTTATTTTATAGTCAGGTTTATTACATCCTCATCAACAACAACAACGACACCACCCTCACTCGACCCGGTCGCCCTTACGCACGTGTTCGGGACCACGGACGTGAGCGGAGGTTTCGTCACCTCAGGGCTGGCTCCGCCTTAGCCAGATGAAGTGTTCGGTCCGACCAATGAAGGGCCACCACGAGTCGCCTGACAACCGACCGTCCAATCAGGAGGCGAGTGGCGAGGAAAATAAACCCCTCCACCTCAACAAGAGGGTGGTCAGGTGTGGTGGTCAGGATGAGTGTGTTCTGCAGGATCGTGGCGATAGCGATCTGCGTCTCGATAGCGGTCGGCGGTCATGGGTCGAGCGGTCTGCGATTCCTTTCGGTGGCTCACCGTGGTGGTGGTGACCGAACAGTGTGGTGGTGCTCGAGCAGCCAGGGTCGTGGACTTCGGGTAGTGGGTTCGAGTCCCACCGTGGTGTTTTTTGGAGTCGCTGTGACCGCACAAGGCGGCACAGGTACCCCGGCCCGGCTCTACCGACTAAAGACCCACAGGATCCAGTTTCTTTTGGTGTGTGTGTGTGTGGTGTGTGTGTGTGCGTGTGTCTGTGGGTGGTGCCGTCCTATAAGTAGAAATTGTATAAGTGTTGATTGCTCATTGTACATTTTCCTGCATATTCGTGATTAAGCCTGCTCTGTCTCCCTTCCGATTATTGTAAATAAACCCGTTAAATGTTCCAGTTCGTTGCCTGTCGTTTCTATCATTGACCCAGTATGGTTCAGGCTTGAGAGTCAGGAAGGCCAATTGTGCCATAAGTTGTTATTTGGACCGGCGCAGCTTTGGTAACTCCCGCTCGGTTACGCCAGATCAGAGTCGGTAACAGCAATCGGTTCGGACAAAGCCGGCCGAGGGTGTGGTTTCCCGGTAGCTAGACTGCGTGGTTATTTAGGTATATTGGAGATCTAGACAATTAACCCTGCGCCACCCGTTCGAAATATTGGCGTCCACGTCCTTTAAGCGACCCGTCGACTCCGGAGTTATCCGGGGTGACGACCTTCGATTCCGGGTGTTCGGGTGGAGACGGCCCAACTGCTCCGTCTAGCGGTCGTCCTCGCCCCTGATCCCAGCCCACAACAGTATAACCCCAGAATGTCTCATTGCTTTCTTGCTAGTAAATGAATCTCGAGTCAAATGAATAGATATATTTCAGGAAAACCTTCTCGTGATGTCTGTGCCATCCGCCTTGGCTGCGCTGAGGAGTGCAGCAATTTCTGCGGAGAGGGCGCGATGTTCAGTATCGATGTGACGTCGTGCATTTGTTAGTACAGCTCCTTCGCGGTTCACCTTGAAACGTGCCACGGCCTCAAGGAAAGGCTCATAAAGCGCGCACGCTTCACGTAAGGCGCCGTATTTGATCTGCCAACGAGGCTACACGCATGCGAGTTTCTGCTGCTGGATCCTGAGACAAAGGGATCATTGTGATCGGGTCAATCCCAGCATGCCAAACAACAACAATAACAAAAAAAATGCAGTAATCGAAAGAAGGTTAATCTTAAATATGGGTTGGTAATGAAGTTGAATTACAGGGCGAAAGCGAAGAAAGGGGGGAATGGAGGAGGGGTTGAAGCCTCACCTTGGTGATAGAAAAGTCTAAACGAACGTAGATGATGACAGTGAGGAAAAGAATGCAGAAGCAGCAACGACGAGCAGTGGCTCTTGCAGCATCAAAGCTTTATTAAAAGTGTAATGAAGCTGGTGGTGGAAAGGGCAGAACAGAAGAAAGTCCTTACACGGGACATGATCTCTCTGTGCTACGCTAGAAGCAACTGCACAAAGCAGATGTTAACAGCAACAGTTAACAATGCAAATTATTGGCCAAGAAGGATCTCAACAAGGCAAGGTATCCATACAAAGAATGCCGTTGGCATGGCTACCGACTCAAAAATTACTCTGAAAAGATACCATGGAATTTTCAACACCGACACATGGGTAGTTTTTATCACCACAGAAGGATAAGCCAAAAAACCAAGAGGGGCCTTTGGGTGGGAAAATACATGTGGTATCTGGTGAGCACCCAGCAGTAACTACCAATGATGTTAAAAATTAGTGCTTGACAACCTGCACCTGCTCATTATGTGGGTTTAACAATGCTAATGTTCTTCTGTTGCATGGATCTAATGCACAACGTTGACTCTTAAATGCCTTTCAGGGAAACATCGGATAGATCGTGAAAAGGTGCTTACAAAAACACCACAGATCCCTGAATAAAAAGACAGACTTGAGAAAGCAATAAATTAAAATAAAATAAAAACAAACATTCATGGTGAAGATAAACAAACGACCGACGACAAAAAAAACAATCGTCTTTTATCCACGGGTTAAATATATGTACATGATCACATGAACATCAAAGATGAAACATTTCCATGACTCTATGAAGTGTGGTCGTTGGTATAATATTCACTCAGGTCGTGACTTCCACCAGATGCATCCGTTAAATAGGAAAACATTATTTACCAGAGAGTTGGTGTCAAAGCCACCCAATGCTCACCTGTTTATAATTATCGTTTTTAAAGGACTCGTCTAATAATATTTTTTATAAAGCATTGCAGTGAAGTCTGATCCAAATAATTTTAAGCAATATATGTATTTGTATATTGTAATCAGTAAAAAATAGTGTGGTAGATAAAAACATTAGAAAGGAAATAACTTGCACCAAATACTTTAACATTTTCACGCTCACGCTCACACCGGGGTATCGCTATAGCTCTCTGTTCTTCGAACAGGCGAGCTAATAAAAACTAGATCCAAAAGTATAAAAAGCTTGTCCATCTTTTCATTTGTGGTATGGTGGCATTCAAATTTGTTTGTACAATCTCCAACATAGTTTTGTCCTATTTCTCGTTCCACAGACTCGGGGACAATGATGAGCGTGCCTGCTCCGAGTCTGTGAGGCCAGCGGTTCGATCCTAAACCGGTTGAGTCATACCAACTTAAAAAAAAAAATTTAAAAAATTGGTACATGCTGCTTCCTCACTTAACATTTACAGGATAGAACACGAATTGGTATCTCATGGGGCAAAGGGGGAGGGGGGAGTGGGGGGGACAAATTGCTGAATACATTGCAATGCTTATAAATGCTCAAAGATGCCAGTGCCCATGACTTTATTTAATTTCCCCAAATGCCATAACCTCTATAATGTCTTAACCTGAGTCAAATGTCAAAAATTAAATATCTTAATTGTCCTCAGCAGAAGTTCTGACTGCTCAAACAGTGTTCATCTGTCTAATTCGGACATTGTTTGACATTCCGGGCATCTGCAGGTTAAAAATAAATAAATACATATTTTTAAAAGAACAACTTTCGCACAGCCGCAGTGCCATGATTGTCAGACGTATGACAATCATCACATTTGTACGATCATTTCAAGTAGCTTTTTCCACATGAGCATACCCCTCTGTGTTTTGCAAGGTATTTCTGTTTTTACCTTATTCTGCCCTCATAAGTATTCCAAGTGATAATGCTGAGTCGAGTAGTGCGAAGAGGAAGCACATTACACTTACAATTAAAGACAAAGTTGAAATTCTGCAGAAATTAGACAAAGGTTATTTGTTGTGGAACCTGAGGGAGTGCTACAGGGTTGGTAACACCACCATGCATGATATAAAAAGGCAATGTGATAAGCTGAAGTTTTATGCTAATAACGATTCAAATAAGGGCATTGCTAAATGGATAAACTTGCATGGCGCGATATCGGAGGACTTCGATAAGGTTATTTACAAGTGGTTTAAACAACGTCGCAGTGAAGGCGTACCTATTTATGGCCCACTCATACGTGAAAAGGCTAACAATTTCATCAGGACCTGAAAAAACACAATTCAGTGAGCCTTGTGAGTTTTCGCCTGGCTGGTGCCAGAAAATTAAGTCACGCCACAGCATTCGATACGTGAAAACGAGTGGTGTGAAAGTGAGTGCATATCAAGAGGCCGCTGAAAAGTACGTAGACAAGCCGGTAGGCAGCGATGGGTCGCAGAGCATGGAAACTATAAGATGTAGAGCAAAATGGATGTCATATAGCGGATAGGGAATCACCTTAAGATTATGCATATCAAATCTCATCCAGTTCAATCTACTGATAACTACTCGGTATCCATTTGAATGAAAAGTACCGAAAATGCGGTTTGAAATCGGAAATCCCCAAAGTTCGAGGGGGTGCTGTGGGTGAACAAAGATCTAAATCGAAAATCCGGCTCGATCGTTTGTGCACAATGTATTCCAGACGATTAGTGTGAATTTTCATGACCATCTGACCATAACCCTAGGAGGAGTAGCATTTGCGCGAAGGCACCTCCAGCTCTCGCTTATTATCGATTTTTGCACTAATTGACCTTTGACCCCTGACCGAAGTGAAATCGGTCAATATGTCCTGAAGCAAAGTTGTAGTACTCATTGAGTACCATGAACCTGCAAAGTTTCATTCATATCGATGCACTCACCTGGTCGCTATGGGGCCTTCAATTTTCGCGCATACCCTAATTGTAGGGGTGCTGTGGGTAAAGTATTTCATATATCAAAAAACTGGAATATATTTGATAGAGCATCACCTGTAGATCATTCGTGCCAAATTTCATAACCCTACGTGGGATAATGGCTTTCGGAATTGATTTCCGCGTGAACGGTACCGATTTTGAAGGTTTTTCAGTTGTTGCTAGGGAACCAAAGCGTCCCTAGCAACCATCACAATTTCCAAAGCACTAGGTCATAAGATGTACCTACCACCCGATTTGGTCAAAATCCGCCCACGTTTACTACCAATTATGCTGATGACAAACGAACAAACATCCAAACAAACAGACAGAATTACTGACAATAAGGGTCACCTATTTCGGCGACCCAATATTTTTCCAGAGTTGGTGCAAGATGATAATTCAACTCCAGAACAGATTCACAATGCTGATGAGACCAACAAAAATTATTTTAAACAAATAAAATGTCATATTCTAAAATCCTAAAAATTCTGTAATTCGAATACCGTTCTGTCCCAAGGAATTCAGATTTGAGAGTTTATTTACTGTATTTACTTGAACACTGTGTGGGGTATCATGTTGGATGAACTCTCTAGTTTCTAAAGTAATTGTTTTCATCGTTTTCTTACAACTGGACTCACGGCCATCAATTATTGAACATCTTGACTCATCTAATAAAGGATTTAATCATGCTTCAAAACATCAAAATGGCATGATACACAACTGTTCAATGTCTACATATGCCTCAACTCTACATAACACAAAGTAGTTTGCTGTGGCCCGCTGGCAGACAACGTAATAATCAACATTAAGAGAGGAATGACTGTATGATATCAGCAGTTGTGTAAAAAGAGGAGGATAAGTTCAAACTACAAAGTTAAAATAAGAAAAGAAAACAGGTTTGTCTCTGGATTTATCTTCACTTGTACTTGACGCCTTCACTGAAACCCACCACAAAATCTTGTATGTGCTGCTCCACCAAGTTGCTCTTACGAGCTATGATAACCGGTCGTCCAAATGTGTCGAGGTAAGTGAAGTGGAGCATCTGGTCGGACTTGTGCACTGGGTAAGGTGGTTGCAGCTCAATGTTCCTGCATTTCAAGCAGAAAGTGGAAAAACTGATTATCAGAGAGGTATCACCATTATCAGGAAAGAAGATATCCACCCTCATTGCAAACAATGCAACTTTCATCATCACCACCCTCCCCTCACCAAAATAAAGAAATCCAGGCCCTCAATCGATACGGTCAATGCCTACCTAACTTCATAAAATTCAAAACACCTAAATTAAAGTCAAGAACTCCGGACTTGAATTTCCCACAAACACAGCAGCTGAGATTAGGGGAATGACATTACTTTCCATCGGAATCTGGGTACTAGCGACGTCATTTTTATGACATCGCTTTTCTCTCCTTCTCCTCTCAGCAGAATTTCCTACTCCCCATGGAAGTCAACCTAATGGGGGTTTCATGTGCACTCACTTTTAAATGCTGAACATCAAATAAGCAAGCAGCACGTACCATTTTCTGAAGTCTTTGGTACGACTGGGCTGGGTTTGAACCGCAGACCCCCCCCCCCCCACAGACATTTCAACATGAACTACTACATAGTATAAATGACAGCAATAAGTGTGGCACTTGTACTTAGTTGGAAGTGGGTGAGGTGGTTTGAGCTTAATGGTCTAGCATTTCAAGCAGACAAGCAATGACAACGTCACATAAGTGACAAGCAAAGTTGAGCATTGCATCATGCACATTAGCATTGGAGTTGATGAAACTGCATCAGGCAAAGTCTCATGATGCCGTCTGGCTCGCAGGTCATTAATAGTTCTATTTTCTTCAAGACACTCAACAACTGCTCTAGCCATAAAACAGAGCATCAAGTAAACATTAGAGCGAACTACGTGTGAATCAAATGGACAATTGTCCACTGTTGGAGCTGTTACTTCTGGTGATTGTGGTAACGAGAGTATTCAAGATGGCCTCTACAATGCTGTGAGGTCAATTGTGAAGATGTAGCTTGTCTTGTGGAACACAAGTCATTCTACGAGAGTTATTTAAATTTTAACTGAATCTTCACCATTGAGATATGGGCGAAAAACGATATTGCATGATATCGCAAAAAGTTATGGATTACTTGTGACAAACCGAGCTGGAATAGTTGGATATGTGACAACAACAAGCCGATTCGATTTTGCTGAAGGTCTGGATTCAGATCCGACCCATCAGTGGGATACAAAATTTAAACTGTTCAGCCTGCAGAGGTATGCGCTCTACAGAGTGCTGTTCTGTTTCACCAAGTGTCACTCTGAGTGATTTTTCCATTTTCAATATTGGTGACAGCAAACAATGTGTTTGATTCAGATTTAAAATCTCTTCAACACTATTTGTAAACAAACTCCAAGCAACACTCCAACCACCACCTCTTATCATCCCCCATCCAAATCCTCGACCTTTTCTACTCCCGTTCATCCACCCCAAGCCCACCTCCTCAAATTCCCTGCTTTCCTTCCTGAAAATCCCTGTAATGTCCATCTTGTACACAACATGTTCCCGCCACATCCCTCTCCCTTCCACAGATTTCCTAATGTCTGTTCCCCACTTTTTTGTCTGTTTTGTCCTTCCCACTCCTGCCCCTCTTGTCCCATGCCCCCACCCCCCCTTGCTGTGCGTTGTGTGTTAGCTCTCATACGAGCCTCGACAAGGTATAAAAAAAAAAAAGCACAATTTTAACCCTTTGAACCCTGAGCTCCTTGGACTTTTGGCACTCCCACCCTGGACTCCCTAGAGAAAAATCCATCCCTCGGGTATATGTAGGCTTGAAGAACTGCCGATAAACCACTGCTTGGGTGTATGGAGTTATGCATAGTGGCCGGTAAACCAGCCGCCAGGGTTCAAAGGGTTGAAAACAAACACCAAAGTGAGCTCATCATTTCCAACACTTCAAAGTAAAGCCACATTTCATGTTCACGTCAAGGAAGAGAAATATGCTGCCAAATCTTTAAACATTTGAATGTCAAACAAAGATGCTTCTCAATGAACTAACTACCCACAACCAATGTCAAAACAACAACAAAATCTCTTCTGTACCCACTTGGCTCCCTCCGGAAGAATGATCTTCACCGTCAGGTCATCAATGACTTGATCGTCAAACACGTGGTCAACAAACCGCATTTTAAGAGCGTACTGCTACCTAAAAAAAAAAAAAAAAAAAGGTTGTTGGGAATGTCGGTGATATAATTACAGTAACCGAGTATTAAAGGGGAACCAAATGCAATTTTTTTTTTCTTTCTGGAAATCATTGAAAATCATAAATCACGGTCTAATTTGAAGTGAAAAAAAAATTTGAATTTTTTTTTGACAATCACAAAGTGCGAAAAAAAACCTGAGTGTTGATTTTCGATTTCACCAGACTCAAATGTCTGAGGTTGAGAGAGACTCAAATGAGATTTGTTCCATCTGCCCGGGGGATGGCCAGACGGAGGCCCCTGGAGTACACCAGCCAAGAGGGGAGAGCAGTACTCCATCAGGCTGCGGATGAAAGCTTTGTATGTGGTCAGGAGCTCAGGTGGGCCGAGGAAGGACTTTGCACGACGGAGGATGCCCAATCGGCGACTGGCTTTGGAGGAAACTTGGAGGTGTGGCTTTCCCAGGAAAGATTATGGCAGATAGTGAGGCCCAAAAGTTTGAATGAAGGGACTTCTCCAAGAGGATTGTTGAGAATAGACAGGGGGGGGGGTTCCAGACGGTCCTTTGGAGAGGCATCGTGAGACTGTGGGATTTGTCAGGATTGAAAGACATGTTCCACGTGTTGGACCAGCTTGTGATTTTATCCAGATCTGCAGAGTGAAGGCCACTGTTTAAAATATTCAGTGGAATTTTAAGAAACTATTGGAGACAAAATTAGTGATGGAAACGCTTTCAGGAGGATTGTGGAGCCGTATCGTTTTGAGCCTTATGCGAGCGATTCAGACGAAGATTGCACAGTGGAATGTTCGTGAAGATGAAAACACCGTCTCCCTTGTTCACTACAAATTGGGAGATTTTGTTTTTCCTTCAATTGACAGTCTATGAGGATTTGTATTAACTGATAAATCAGTCATATTTATCCAGTGGAAATATCGCAAGGAAACAGGACACACATGACGATGGGAAACGGCACGACACATCACGGACATCATGAACAAAATGGGAGATGAATGCTTTGGCTCGCAGTCACAGGCTGACCGGCTGTTTGTAAGTTACGGGATCGTCCTGTTTACTACTTTCCCGAGATGCCATTTGGTGTCTGCGGTTATGCTGCGTCAATGTCCTGCCACAGTGGAGGGTGGAGTGGTAATGGGGAGGGGGAGGAGGGGGCGATGGGTATTGTTAGGGTGATGGTTGATGGGGCATTGTGGAAGGGGGGCAGGGGGGGAGGTGGTGGGTATTGTGGGGATGATGGTTGATGGGGGATTTTTGGGGGTGGTGGAGGTGGGGAAGGAGGTGGAGGGGGATGGAGGGGAATTACCTTGAAAGTTTTAGTGTCCAAGGTCAAATCCTCTCGGAGGAGTCTTCATACATACATACTTTCTCTCTACTATAAATAGATGGTGGTTAATTTGACTTGTAGAAATTTGTGTTGATAAGAGATAATTAGTTGCAGGTGTCTTGTGATAACTGCCAGGAAATGGCAACAGGTGTTTGATTCACCACTCAAATGATTTGAGTTCGGTGATTTGAGTCAAATCGTGCTGGTAGCTCAGTTGAGATGGTGTTTGTTTCGAGTTACGGCCGTTTCGTCCATTTTATGGTGGGGATGGCATCTTCTCTCAATCATGGCAGATAACCATACGATATAGCCATCTCTGTTGTTTCATAACAGTGCTCTGTAAATTTTTTCGAGAACATTTTGTAAGCCTGATCCAACTCGGGTAATTCGGACAAACCTCGTCCAATTTTTGGCAAACTTAGGCCTTTTCAGCCATTGGTGTAGCATGAAACCATTTTGGTTTGTATTACGACAACCACCAAGGATGCATCGACTCAGCATATTTGTGGAAAATCGAAAACTATTCAACGTTGAGTTAAATCATAATGCGATGTAACCCATAGACAGTACGGATATGGCAGTCAATTCCCAGGAGTGACGTCATGCTAAGCATGAAGAAGAGAATATTTCGTCTTCTAATCTACCCACGAGATAAAACAGAAACCTAAAAAGTCACATCATATCTATTTTGTTAGGTATCGCAGAATAGATTAGCGTCGATGTGGTCAAAGCGTTTGGGTTCCCCTTTTAGGATGCAACAGCAAGCTTGTGAGGCTAATGAAGAATCCTACCAAGGTTGTAGAGGTATTCGTAGCTGGGCAGATTGTAGCCAATGTAATAATGGGTCTTCCAACCACCAAAGAGAGGGAAACGAGTCTGACATCCATTTCAACGGAGTCTTCCATCACAAGGAGATTGCTTGTGGAAATGTTCCCAATCTCATCACGGTAGTAAACATCTTGAGCAGCTGCTGGAAGAATTGTCTGGAATGAGGGATAAACAATACACCATTAGGTGGGAAGTGAGACCTTACTGTTGTATGTTAACACAGTACCTGCAGACCGATGCTATAACCAATAATCAATTCATCATACTCGCCTTGAAGGAACGGACAGACGAGATGCCGCTCTCAGGCTGACGCTGGTAGTCATAGCGTGAGAACGGGCCCTTCAGCACAGCCCCCGAATGTCGCAGGTCAACGGTCTCCTCTACGGCGATGTTCCCCCAAAGGGAAACTTCAATGACACGCTCAAGCTTCGTCACAGTCAAGAAAGGATAGTTGTTTTCAAAGTGAATACGCATCGTATCCTGGAGCAGGAAGGAAAGCACAATTTGACAGGAACTTTAAATACTTACATACAACCAGCCATGGAAGTTATTGGGGGTTGCGAGAGGGAGAAAATTGTACAAGTATATCTGGGTGTACATCAAGGCAAGGTGGCAGGTCAAGATAGCAAACAGGTCCAAGGTAAGGAATAAATCAGAGAACGATAATGCACACGTTATCAA